>APFE030670242.1:29429-53477 GCA_000404065.3 Pinus taeda | reverse complement strand
AGGTTTCCCCCTCGAAGAGGTTGAATTATAAGGCGTTGATCTATCTTTTCTATCTTTTCTTGAGCTGGTTTCATAACAATCTTCCACCCGATCCGTGTATCCAGTGCAAGATTTGAACTAATCGATGAATACCCTTCTACAGGAGCAATGGTTTTCTCATGGTCATTTCCCTCAACTTGAGAGAATACTTTGGCCACAAATTTTTGACCTTATACTTCTCTATGTTTCTTTTTGTTGCATGCTTAACCTTGAAGATCCATTTTGAACTCACAATTGATTTTTCTATCGGTCTTGGGATCACTTCCAAAGCATTGTTCATTATGATAGATTGATATTCTTCCACCATTACATCAACCCAAACTGGTTTCTCAACTACTTCCTCAAAAGAGGATGGCTCAATCTCTACAAGCTCAGTCATTAGAGCCATGTAGTCGATGTACCTCTTAGATGACCTCCTTTGCCTGTGCAAATTTGAAGGAGCTCCCACATTCTCCCTTGCATCCTGCACCAGTACTTTAGCTTCTTAGGTTATTTTCCTACCTTCTCTGGATGGTTCTTCTTGAGTGTATATCTCCACTCTGCCTCTTGTCTGCTCCTCTATTTGTGGTTGCTCCACAAATTCCTAAGGCTCCTCCTTTGGAGCTAAAATCTCCTCTTTTGGTGGGATTTGAAGTTCCCTCTCAAGCAAGCATCTCATTACTTTCTCCTCATCAACATTTACATCCCTTCGCACAACTTTCATTCTAAGGGAAGGTAAGTACACCCCGTAATTGTGTGAAGTTTCAGTGTAACTCACAAAACTCCCAACTCTATTGTCCACTCAAGTTTCTTCCTCAAATATTTGGAGACATGGAATTAAATAGAGGCTCCAAAAAATTTTGAAATGAGACACCTTTGGCTTTCTCCCCGAGAAGGCATCCTCCAATGTAATCATACCGATAATCCGATGAGCACTCTGGTTCTACAAGTACATTATTGTGTTACATGCCTTTTCCCACAAATGCAGTGGCAGACCTTCATCATGTAGCATAGCTCTCATAGCTCCCACAATGCTCCTGTTATTTCCCTCAGCTACCTTATTCTATTGTGGGTTGTTGGGAGTTGTCAGTTCTCTTCTAATTCTTCCTTTGGCATAAAAATCCTTGAAGTCATTAGAAACATACTCACCTCCATTTTTGTTCTTGAGAGACTTCACCTTCTTACTGGTCTCTTTCTCAATTAGTGCCTTGAATTCTACAAATTCTGAGAATGCCTCATCCTTCTTCCTCATGAAGAAGATCTAGCACTTTCTTAAGAAATCATCAATAAAAATAACATAGTTTTTATGTCTGGAAGAGGAGGTTGTCGAGAAGGGTCCACAAACATCAGAGTGGACTCTCTCCAAGACTTTATTTGCTTTGTTGTCTCGATCATGGAATGTAGATTTTACATACTTCCACAAGGTACAACCCTTGCAAACATCATGCTTCTCAAGTGATCCTTTAGGGAGGCTAGTGGTTATTCACTGCATCATTTTAAGGGCGTCATGTTGAAAATGACCAATTCTTTTGTGCAAGAGTTCACCAACATATCAACTCTGCACTTTTTATACCTTACTACTTAATGCAACGCAATATTCCACTTCAAGTTTGTACAGGTTCTTCACATGAACCGTGATATGCTTCACCTTCCCAATAGCTATGTGTCTCAGATAGGATTTCCCTTTAGTGAAAATAACATCATAGCCTCGATCTTCAAAAACTGCTATACAGATGAGCTTCTTCTTAAGGTGTGGTACAAACATGACATTTTTTAGGCGAAGAGGGGATCTTAACTCCCTCTTAATGGTTACTATACTAATCCCAGTAGCACTGTACCTTTTGTCATCCCTAAGCTCAATTTGCATCTGGAGATCTTTCTCCTCCAGATCACTGAAAAACTATCTACATCCTATCATGTGAAATGAGGCACCTGATTTCAAGTACCACACTCTCCCCATCATAGTGCTAACCATGCATGAGGGTGAAGTATAATTTGAACTTTGAAGCCAATGCTTCACTTACTACTACTCCTAAGTTCTTCTTCGTAGACTTTTTGTGTGGACACTTTGTAGCATAGTGCCTGAATTCATGACAATTAAAGCATGTTAGTTTGGACAAGTCTTTCTTCTTGCCCCCTTGGCTAGAATCTAGTTTGGTTTGAGATATCTTCCATTTTCCCTTCTTTCCCTTGTCGACCAATGCAAAATTATCTTCTTCCTCTCCCTTGGATGAACCTCCATCTTTGGTATTTTGCCTGATTTCTTCTTTTACCAAATCAGACCATGAGCATTCCCAATTCTGTAATTTTTCCCTTCCATTCACAGAGTCCTGGTAGTTGTTCCATGATTTCAGAAGGCATAGAAGATTTAGGCTCATTAGGTCATCTTCTGCCACATTCACACCAACCCCTCCAAGCTCATCCCGAACTTGTGTAAATCTGTTAAGATACTTCGGAATAGTATCATTTTTTGCATCTTAATGTTTCAAATTTTTTCTTTGGGGGCCAATTTTCTATGGTCAGTATTATTTTTAATAGCTCAGTTAGTGCCTTCCACATGGAAAATGGTGTATCTTTTCCATGGATATTTCAGACAATCCGGTCTCTCACTCCCTCTAGGATTATTTTCCTCTCCTTGCCTACATATTTCTTCCATTGGGCTAGGTTATGGGCATCAGTTGATCTTGGTTTTGGAATGTTTGTCTTGACATAATCCAATAATCCATTGTCATCAAGCATTGCCTCCATGTTATCCTTTCAGGCAATGAAATTTGAGTTTCCTTCTAAGGCATACTCTAATCTTAGTCCATTGAAGGCCATTCTCGCAACTCTCAGGAAATCCTACTACGTTTAAGCTACAAATTTGAACCTCCTAAGGAACAACTTTAGAATTCTTGTTCTAATGTGAATCCTTCTCTGATACCATGTAGAAATTTTATAGAGTTGCAACCGTTCAATAAATTTAATCTAAAATCAAGAGACACAATTCTACTCTACTAATCTGCGGAATGAAATTTACAATTTAGAACATCATACATATACATGCAATAAGAAAAACCACAAATACATAATGATTTCTAGGGGAACCCAACTGGGAAAAACCCCTCAAACATGTTTGCATTAATCAATGAACTAAGAAACTATTATAATTGTTAGTTCGAGCTCTAAGCTCAACCTGCAAAAGAATAATTGTTCTCTTGCTCAATGAAAAAGCTCTGGTCAACACTTAGCCAAATATTTTCTCACCAAGGCCCCTATTTCCTTGCGCAAATAATGAGGAAATTAGCCCATATTATTTAGGATTTTCCTCCAAAATGATTGCACAATTCCCAAGGGTGGATCACTAATTGCATGCAACACCTGTACACTCAACACTAATTTACAAATGATGTTACATTGCCTTGGAATCTCCACCACAGCTGAGTGATTTGAATTCCTTGCATGCATCAGTTATTTTTGGTTGATTGATCAGTTAACTAGATGATCTTTGAGTTAGATTGTTGTCCCACTGCACAATTGACCTCCAACTAGTTCTATTAACTGTTATAACTAGTTTAACTGAGTACAATTGGAAATAACTGAACTAGATTGCTATAAATTAGCAATCGCACATGCATAACTAAACTCCAAGCCTTACAACTTGAATTTACTGAGCTAACTGAGTGACAAGATCCATGTCACCTCAGTTAACTGCCTCCAAGTTGTATGCTGATGTGGAAATTTCGAATATTCTCAATTTGACCAAGGTTAAGCCACATTTATACTTTCTTGCTAGACTTCTCAACAACTGGAGTTTTTCCAAAGAGAAGTTTTCCTTTCTAGAAGATCTTGTGAACCAGTCTGCTCAACTTTCCTTCTAATCTTTTCTTCTACATTTTTCTTTCAATTAGGTTTTCCACGTGTTCTCAATAATAGGAAGATCTAGGTTTGATTATGTTTCCTCATCTCTTCCAAGCATTTCATATTGTATTTCAAGTCCAAGGAAGCAAGATCCTTACTTGTAATAAAGTAAATGTAGTTTAATTACAAATTATCTATATTTCATCGACGAGGATGTTTCAGTTTCCGTACAATGTTAAAACTTGTCACATTGGGATATTATTTTTAATTTCTCCCACAAAGGAGTTATTCAAGTTTCATATTGTAGGCATAAGTATATATGATAATGTGGCATTGAATTCTTGTACAATTAAGCTTTAAAAACTCATTTAATCCCAACATATGCAATCCTTTAAAGTTTTTTGAAGACCTATCCATTGCATTGTCTTTCCTTTCATTATTTCTTTTGCAAAGTCATAGTTGATTCTAGATTCACATTATTTTAAAGAGAAAGGCAAAATAGTACATAACAAATTCTTATTTTCATATTCATTTATTGCATGCTCAATGACTAAATTTGTTATATAAGAGCTTTATATATATAATATTAATATATATATATATATATATATATATATATATATATATATATATATATATATATATTTATATATATATAATATATATATATATATATATATATATAATATATAAAAGCTCTATTACTTACCTTCAAGACATTTTTCAAATAATATCATTCTTGTTAATAAATCAATAAACACAGTAGGGAGACTTAAATTAATATTAAATTAAAGCTTAAAATTCCTTAAAATATCTCTTGATACACCATTTTATCACTTCTAAATGATTAATAATATATTTTTTTTATTATTTGTACTTTGGAATAAGGATATCAAATGTACTTTGTTTACCTGTTTCGAATATATAACCTAAAAAAATCTCATAAAACCTTGCGTCATAACTTTTGGGATCAATGCATCGTAATTTAATTTTGTTTGTATTTCTTAATTCTTATGGTGAGTAGAGGCATTCTTTAGTTTGGAATTCAGCAACCAGGAATTCAGCGAAGAGGTGTTGTTATATTATATTATTAAAGCGAAGAGGTGTTGTTATATTATATTATTAAATATTTTGATTAAGTTAAATTAAAAGGAAAAAAGTTTAAAAAAAATAAAAATAAAAATAAAAAATACAATATTGAATTTGTCAAATTTATAGATGATATATTTCTTTATTTTATTGTAAATTTTTTCAAAATTTCAAAAGTCTAAATGGAAATACATTTGTCAAAGTATAAATCTATATAAAAGTAGAAGCTATGGCACTTGCTGGTTTAATTTCCTTGTGTCATTTTCTTAATATTCAATCTCTTCAAATATATGGCGACTCCAAAGTCATTATTGAGCATGTTACTGAAAAGCACCACATTAAAAATCAGTGTCTTGACAGTTGGATGTGCAGAATCATGACTTTGTGGAAGGGCATGGAGGGCTACTCTATCAGACATATCTACAGATCACAGAATGTTTAGGCAAATATATTGTCCAAGAAGGGTCTAGTTTCTCGTCTAGGCATCTGGAATATGGAGGTAACATTTGAGGTAGAAAATTTTCACATTTAGGAATTCTCTCTTCCTAGTTCTTAACTTATTTTCAGAAAGGACCCAGGTATGTTTTTCCTATTTTTAAATTATGATTATCTAAAATTTCTATCCCATTCAGTCCTGCAGATGGATAATCGATCTTATGATTATCCGCAATTTTGCTCATGTGGTACTATCTAAACTATCATCCTCATGTCGTAGATGTTTTTCATGCTGAGTTCAACTTTGTTGTTATATTCTGTATATTTTGATACATTGGGATCATTTGGCACAGATCTTTTTGACATCTATTTTCAGAATAGTCATGACCATTTCTCAAACATGATGTAATATTGGCAGTTATATATCTTATATAATACTATTACGCTTTTTCTCCATAAAAAACAACATAAACTTTTTAGATAATAACATATCACATATCGTGATTCTTATAAACCTTAGTTATGGTTACAATAATTTGTTGAGTCTCAATTTAATGGATATTTTTTGAATCTCTTGGCCACCGATTACAAAAATGTTTTAATGTGATTTCTTCAACCTACATAACTAAAATGTCTTAGAATTGTTTCGAAGTGATTTCAAAATTCCTAATCCGATGTAAAAGATATAAAGTCTCTGCGTTGAACCAACAAATTCACTAGCTAAGATATAAAGTCTCTACGTTGAACCAACAAATTCATTGGCTAACACTGTGTTTCTTCACAATAATTGCTCACTTGGTACACCTCACGATGTATAAATGTATTTGAGTTTGAAAAAATGGGTTTTTGTTTTTAATATAAGAATTGATTAATAAAGATTTGGAAAAAAAATATTCTTATTTTTTTTTAAGTAAATTTAATCTACATTGAGGTTAATTTGTTTATGGGATAAAAAAATAATTTACTTATTAGATGAGAATGTTTTGATTAATTACATTATTAAAATTTGGTTAATGTTTCGAATCCATTAATGTCGTTTATCATCTAAACAAAGGTGAAAAAATTTATCAATCCAAACGTATAAATAAGAAGGATGCATCAGGTTCAGAGCTAGATGTTAAGAATTAGTCGTAAAATTAATTAAAATAAAATTTTAGTTATAAACTCTTGTTGTATATTAATCATTATTAATTTAACATAAAATTAATAGATTAAAATTCAATTAAATATAAAATTGAAATATAAAAAAAAAAAAAATTAATAAATAAATTAATAAATTAAAATTCAACTAAAATATTAAAAAATAATTAAATTAAATTTCATATATAAAGTCAATCAAAAATAAAGTAAAAATATAAAATTAAATATAAAAATTAGTTAAAATCAAATTCAATTATAGATTTATAAAGTCAAATTAAAATTTAATTAAATATACAAATTTAATTAAAATAAAATTCAAATATAAAATCATTAATTAAAATTAACTTAAAATATAAAAATTAATTAAATTAAAATTTAAAATTAGAAATATGACGATGATGATGATTAATGTCCACTAAGACCAATGTGGTCTATCAGAACTCAAGAAGAGAGAGCCTAAATGTCATTCCTCAAAAACTTCTTTATGTGATTGAAGAGTAGGGAAAGACGTCTTCCAAGATCGCTATAGTTAGGTTGGCTTAATAAGTCAAGAAGATTGGAGGTGTGGCTAATGAAATAAAAATTAATTCAAATCAAATTCAAATATAAAGTTAGTAAATCTTAAAGGGTCAAATTGTAAAGAGTAATCCTAAGGTTAATATTATTCTTATTATTAAAGTAATTAATTAATTAATTTTTTAATTTTATATAAAATAAAATTAGTTTTAATCCATATTTAACCCATTATTAAATTAAAATATATAAATTTCACAATCGAATTATCTAATTAATTATAAATAGCTACATTCTTTGTATACTAGAATTAACATATTTTTATTTTATTTTTATTTAGCTTTTAGTTAGAAGAAAATACTCCATATTTAGTTACATATAGTTAAATAACTAAACTTGTTTAATTAGTCAACTATTTAGCTAACTACCCGGATGCGGGTGTTGGCACGTCACAAAGGAACGGGACACATGTCTAGCATGTGCCGCCCCGTGCTTGTATTTATGGTTGATGGAGTTAGCCGTCAAAGGGTTAATCCTCTGCAGTCCGAGCTCTGGCATTCAATGCCGAGCATAGTGAAACGATGGCGCTGCAGCCTACAGTTATGGTTCGCTCCCACCGAGGGAATGAGGAGGGTTATCAAGGCATGGATGAGCAGAAGCAAGCCCATTGTAATGGTGAGGCTGGTGAGGTTCAGACGCAGGGGAATTCCTCGAGGGTGCAGACGCAGAGTTGGGCGGTTATTCCACCACTTCGACCCGCCATCTTGGTTCTCCGCGGCTCCAATTCAGGTTCTGGTCTCAAGTTCTGGTCTCAGGGCAATCTGGTTACAAAGAGGGACTTTCTTCCCTCAGGCTACAGCTTCTCAGAGATTGTCGCGATTGGGAGAAACTGGTGGCGAATTCCGTCTGGTTGCTGGTCTCAAAATTCAACGCAGGCTAACAGGGGAGACAGAGGCGTGTCCATGGCGAGATTACGGGAGCGACAACCTTGCAGGAGGGGGACTGGGCGAGGTTCATCCTCTCGCCCTCCGGCAGCGAATGAGCACCACCGTTGTTGCTGCTGCTATTGCTACAGGAGGGCAAGGGCTAAGCCACTCCAAACTGGGCAATTCACGGAGGTGGGCAGCTCAAGCGAAGGAGAGCCAGCTCTTCCAGCATTTGGCTCGGTTGTGTTCACCCTGGGCAGCTCCAAGGACAGTGAAGGTATCAATGCTCATATTTCAGTTCTCTTTACTAAAGCTCCTGAAGGGAATGATAGTGGGACGCCTCCAGGAATGGTGGAACCACCCACAGAGGGCATTGGAAAGGAAAGCCCAGTCCTGCAACCACCAATTGAGGTGGGCACCTCAGGGAAGGAGATTCTACATGCCCCCTCGCATCCCCAGGAGTAGGAACCTCAAGGCACAGCAAAGGATAAGTGGGCTGCCATGTGGGAAGGAATCCCTGAGGGTCAGGGATGGTGCACCATTGTGGAAGAAAAAGGTCTTGGTGACGAAGGTCTCGGCGACGACTGATCCTCCGACGCGCGCACCAGCTCTTACCTTTCTCTCTCTGCTCGGGTCCAGGATAAAGGTCACTATGTTTGTTCACTTGCAGTTTTTCATTTTGTCTTGTTTCTGTCGATCTAGTTTACTATCAGTCTGTCTCGTTTGTGTTGTTCTACAGTCGGGTTTTGAAGGACGCCCCTGCTTGGGCCGTCATGTTCTGTTGAACGTCAAGTAGAATTGGCCTCGGCCTCAGTTATTTTTTGGGGGAATTTAGATAGTTCTGTCGGTGATGCCCCTGCGAGGGAGCTTTTTGCGTCAATGCCAAGATACCCAAAGTGCCACTGATGGCCATGGAAGTCCTGTTTCACTGCTTGTAATATTTTCCTGTAAATATAATATAATAGACTAGCTAGTTTTACCGAGAAAAAAAAAACTATTTAGCTAACTAAGTTATCTAATTAATAATCATTTATATATCCTATCATAATTCCTATAGTTTATATAGTTTTAAAATAATGTAGAGTATATTAATTTATTAGGTTTTAATCTTAGTTTAAGTTTAAGGAAATAAATAGATCTAACAAACTAACTAATTAATTAATTAACCAATTATTTTTTCTTTCCCTATCTCTTGGTCAAGTCAAATATAGTTGTTGCCCAGTCCATTGTAGCCATTTCTTTGGTCAACAGTAGTTGTTTTTCTAGCTATTGAATGATCTGTTCTCTCTATTTAGTTTGTAGCCATGATCTGGTTCTTCATCTTGCCCTGACGATGTACCACACTTGTTGGTCCGAAATGCGTTGACAAATGAATTTTGATGTGATTTTCGCCGAAAACTCTTCTCAATAGTCAGATTTATCAAGAATGACTACAGCCCCACCTTTGTTAGCCTTAAGGATGACAATTTCAAGGTTATCCTTTAAGGCTTTAAGGGCAATAAATCCATCTTTGCTAATGTTTCTTTTTGGAGGCTTAGCCTTCCTAAGAACGATAACATAGTCTTGCCTAATAGCTTCCTTAACATTATCAGGAAGGTCTCTAATGCCAAATTCGATGTTACAAATAATGTCATATATGGAAATCTTATTAGGGGCAAGAGCAAAATTAAGCCCTTTATTTAAGAGTCTAAAAACCGAGGGATCAAAATTTTTACCAAAAAGATTAATAACATTTTTAAAAGGAAGAGAAGAGAGGTTATTGATGTTGAGAAGCATGCAATCAACCTCAATAGAGATGATGATTGGAAATTGAGTAAGAGTTGGATTCTGACCCGCTCTTCTTGATTTCCCCTTATTATTTCCTTTTTAATTAATTAATTAGTGAGTAAAACTTTAGTTATTTTCTTTAATTGTTTATTTTCAATTTTAATTTCTTCCTCATTTTATTAAAAAAAATTATTCCAAATTTTCTGGTTTGCTTTTATTTAAAATTAAAATTTTATTTATTTATTAATTTATTATTAATAATAATATTAACGTTAGGATTACTCTTTACAATTTCCCCCTTTAAGATTTATTGACTTTATACCCTTACATTTGAATTTGATTTTAATTAATTTTTATATTTTAATTTCATATTTTTACTTTATTTTTTTATTGATTTTATTTTCTTGGATTTTAATTTAATTTAATTTTATATTTTAATTAAAATTTTAATTTGACTTTATGATTTCATATATGAATTTGATTTTAATTAAATTTTTTTAATTAAATTTTAATTTGACTTTACATTTGAATTTGATTTTAATTCATTTTTTGTATTTTAATTTTATTTTAATTAAATTTTATATTTTAATTGAATTTTAGTTTGACTTTTTTTATTTTATATTTGAAATCGATTTTAATTATATTTTTTTATTTTAATTGAATTTTAATTTATTAAATTTTATTTTTAAATTACTAATGGCTAATATACAATTAGTTTATAACTAAAATTTTATTTTAATTAATGTTATAATTAATTTTTAATGGCTAACTCTTGACCCTGATGCATATTTGCTATTTATTTATTTGGATTGATGGATTTTTTCACCTTTGTCCTGAGGATGAACCACATTAGTTGGTTTGAATCGTCAACCAAACCTTAATGATGTGATTAATCTGAAAGCCATTCTCATTTACAGTATGGATCACAAAAGTCTGAGATCTAATTTACTCACTAGTCAAATGCTATTATCAAGATTGTGCAAAATTCGGTTGAGTTTGGACGCCTTTTAAGATAGTTTAATTCCCCAAAAATAGCTTCCATCCTCAACCCCTCCCATGAAGCTTGGACCTAAAACCTAGTGACAACTAAACCCCAGTAAAACTAATTAATCTATACCTCATAGATTCTACAAACTTTATTTTGATTATTAATTCATTATTATCAATGTGTATAACTCTATGTATTTAAAAATATATTATTAATTTTCTTGTAATTTTTTAAATTTCTTTGTAATATTTAATTTTAATTTTTTTTCAAATATGTATTTAAAAATATAATTATTTTTATAATTTTTCAATTTCTTTGTAAATTTAATTTAATTTTTTCACATTTTCAATGAAATTTCAAAAAAATCAAACTGAGGAACAAAATTAAAAAATTCTAATAATTATGCATCAAGAAAGAATCCAAAATAGCTTATAGGTGCTAATGCAATGAATATCAATAAAATTTCCAATGTAAAAGGATAGCAGGTTGAAATTCATATATTATAAATATATATAAATTAATAAATTAACAAGTAATATGGATATAATAAACCTTATTCCATATATTTATATACATGGAATAGTCATAAAAGTGAAAGATTACATCCTTTAAATTATAATTTTATTATTATTTATGTATTTAATATTTATTATATTTTTTTTGAAATGCATGTATTGTACCATATAATAATATAAAAAAATATGTATTATGCCATATATACTATATAATATTGGGCATATTATATAATACAATGATATACATCACTACATAAATTATGCAGTTTGGGACCAATGCACATTAAGATATTTTGATTGCCATTTATACACTATAATATAATACGATACGAGGTTAAAAAAAATTAAACAAACATCCCTTGGTTGGAAGTATGTCTTTTTTTTTGCGAAGGGCAGCGAATTATATTAATTCAAAAAAGGATTACATGTTGTTTCTATTCATAGCTAATTTCATCTAGCATCAGAATTTAATAAGAAGAGAGTTAAGGCATTTCCAATAAATCTATTAATGTGGGTTCATTATAACTAACCAGAGAGTTGATCTGATCTCCTCTCCTCATAGCAGATATAGATCAATTTCAAAATTTCCAGGAGGCAAGAATAAAATAACAATAACAACTTTACTTATTATCAAACATATTAGGACCCAAACACAACTATGAATGAACATATTCAAGAGAGTGTCCATAATCCATAAAGCCCATATCCAAAGACACCAAAAGAACAATAGTTACGTTCCAAGAGAGGAGACATAATTCCCATTTAACACAGTGCACTAGTCAGAGACAACTTCACCCAAAGATATCGAGCTCAAACAATATTTCGACTTCATTAAGCCAAGGCAGTAGATAAGCTCATTGCGAGAGTTGAACTCCAAGTGATGAGGACAAAAAAGATGCAATAAATTATCATCGACCAAAACCACCATAGTAGTGAGCTTGTTGTCCTTGCACTCATCAAAATAACTGCAAAACCAGGGAGTCATCATATAAAACCATTGAACACCACAAATCCATACTTTTGAGATTAAGAAAACCATTCACATCACTGAGACAAAATCCATCAGAATGCAAAATAGAGCTACCAAGTTTTTAGTCATGATCAGAGGAGATGATGATAAAGTCATGAGCATTACTAACAGATGGATCAGTTGGATCTCCCAGAGGGTCCGTAAGATCCCCCAAGCGAAATTTAACACCAAGAAACTCTCCAAACTGCTCAGACAAGAATCCATGTTTCTGTTGAAAATATCAACAAGAAATGATAAAAATAGAATCTAGAATATTCCAATTTTAATTTGTCCTTGAATTAAAATTGTGAATTAAAATCGAATTTAGTCTCACCAGCTGCTTGGAAATAATTAATTAATTCATTATGGATTAATTAGTTGGAGAAATTCAAGTTAGAAGTCTTTCTGCAATCATGCAACAGTTATCCCTTAAGTTAAGGAGATTATCCCTTAATTAAAGAGATAAGATTGAGTTATAATTATTTAGCTTAGTTTACTGAGTTAATTCTAGTTAAAATAGTTCCAAACTATTTGAGGAACTAACTGTGAGTTATCAGAAGTTGATGCATGCATGCACTCAACTAGTGTACTCCAGATATTGAAGATTCCCTCATCAGAAACTCATGCATGTCTATTCTGAGAAAGACCCAATTGAGCTAAATGTCAAGGATAGTGTACTATCAGTTGCATGTTTTCTCCTATAAAGGAAACTCATGCATGCAGTCAAGGTAAGGTTCCTTGAGGATTGCGCAGTTCTGACAGTGTGTTAGAGCAGTGTGTGAGAGCAGTGTTCCACTGGGTGAAGGAGATCATCCCAGAGGAACTGCGCAAGGAAATAGGAGCTTGGAGGGCAGAGGAGAAGGCTTGTGAAAAGCTTTGATTGCCTATGAGCATCTAGGAGGATTGTACTGAGAGCTAACTAGCTGTGAGAGCTAAGGCTTTGTATAATTTTGATGTATTTCCACCTTGTATGATAATACAGATAGTGGGGTTTTTAGCTGAGGCTTTCCCCTGAGTATTTTCTATGTTTCATGTGCATTGATTCTTCTTCTTCTGGTTATATGTGTTTAGTTCGATCTTGCTCAATCTTTAAGCTTCTGCAAATTGATAGTAGAATTAGATTATAGTCTTTTGCTTTGGTATATTGCATTATCAGGTTAATCTACAGTCAGATTTTCTACATAGTCTTAGAACGAGATTTGTAGAGAATTTGCAGAATTTCTACATGGCATCAAAGCTAGCTGATTTATAGAGAAATTTCTACATGGTATCGGAGCTAGCTGATCTATAGAGACATTTCTACAGTTTCCAAGACAAAACTTGACATCTCTTAGCATCTACTTTATATCTTTAAGTCCAGTTAACACATTATAATTGTAAACTTGCTTGTCCTTGAAAATTAGATGAAGCAAAGCTTGGTGTTGCAAGGAGAGAGAATATAGAAAATTGAGTCTTCTCTTACAGAAACAATCATGGTTTGGAACACATTTCATCCCATCACCAAGAATTTCTGAGTCGGAGTGGTAAGGCCTATCTCTCGATTCTTAGGACTCCAAAACTAGAATTTCCTTTCTAACTTCAAGGGATACATAATCAAAGAAAGTTTTCACTATGTCAAAAGCGAAAGGTCAAGAGTGTTTAACCCCAACATGACCTAACCACCTAGTTTGCATGTCATTCACTAATGAGGAGCCATAATGGAAGCAGCAAGGGAACAATGCAAGCAACTAGTAAGAGCAATGTGACCAAAAAAGCAGGGAAATGGACAGACCACCGCCCCTTCGAAACTAGACCGAAAGACAACTCTGTTGTCCCCCAACCTCTAAGCCAGGGGACCAAATTCAATGAGGTTTTGAAATTCTAAACATGTAAAATACATTAGATACCTCCAACATCGTACCAAACTATGGTGTCTACCAAAACCCCACAAAACCATAAGAGAACTCCTCCCACCAAGAGAAAAAGAGAAAATAATTCCAAACCAAAAACAACATCAAATAAGCAACTTAATCACTCTAAGAGAGACCCAATTCACGATACCATAAAATTCCAGGTTCGGGAATAGAAAAGGCCAAAGAAAAACCCTAAACCAGTACCAATTATCTACTGCTAGAAATAGGCTCCCATCAAATTCAAAAACAAATTTAGAAATGACCAAGGTACCATCAATAGCAAACTAGAACTGGAAAAGCATATGAAATACCTCTTTATTCATTTTCAAAATGGGACGAGGTAGAATATATGACCACCAATTCAAATATCACCCCAAACTTTGTGGAATGGAGATATAGGACAAAGAACATCGCCTCCACGGTCGCACCAGTTGAAACTGAACTTGACATACCACTAGCTCTACACAACCAAGCCTAAATTCAACAACATGAAATTAGAATCCAATGGAATTCGCAGCAAGATAGTGCAAGGTGTAAGAGGTAGAGGAAGAAACCTGACCTCCACTCCCACACTTAAAACACCCTCGCCACCTAACGTACAACAAGATTAATGGTTGGAGTGTGCAAGAAACATTAACTCATTCTTACTTTCGAATTACATTTTCAATTCGCAGAATCTCCAACAAATTTCTAACATAATATTTTTTTGTTTTCTTCTCAGATAATCATATATCTGATTTCTCTTCTATCATTACTAGATTTGGATGAGTTGGAATTTTCCAAAAAAGGAATCCAAGCTCCTTGATTTTTTCCACAAATTCTTAGATTTCTTCGCATTTTTCCTCCTACAAATCTAGTCTGTTTTCTTAAACTTAATAAAAAACTACTTCCACTATATCCATAAAAGTGGATATGATTTTAACATCATTCCTATCCAAACTTTCTAATCTTTAAACTAAAACAAAGTTAATTTACTAGTAAGATAAAGGAATCTAATTATTTCCACATTATATTTGTTTTTTTACAATTTCAAGAGTAAGATGCTCCTGCATCACCACCCCATAGAAATTAACATACACTTATAATGAAAGAACTTTGTGAGTGAATATGACTCCTTTCACCTGTATGCTTATGTTAAAGAAAGTGTAGCTAGGTTCGGTCTTCATAAATATGAAATGTACTTTTGATTCTTGTATTTTGTAAAAGAAAGAAAAATTATTATTGTTGTTGTTATTATTATTATTATTATTGAACTTGGGTTTTTTGCCCAAGAAATTTGTTTTATAGGTCAAGCACTAATTGAAAGTGCCTCTAGGATTGTCCTAGGCCAAGAAGTCAAATAGGGAAATTGTCATAATATGAAGACCCTATCGGGCATCTTGTATATTGTAAAAAGAATTATTTTTGTATTTTACTGAGCCTTCCAAGACCAAGTCAGCATGCCAGCCTCTCAAGTCAGCCTAGAAGTTGGAATTCGTACCCCTGGAAGACTTATGTATAGAAGACAGTTTGACCTCATTTGGACACATTCATTCCTCTCTCTCTTATGCGAAGGAAGAAGCAGAAAAGGGCAAGCGAAGAAGGAACAAGAAGGAGAAGAAGTGTTTTGGGTTCCTCTCTCTCTCTTTCTCTCCACACATGCGAAGAAGAGGGTTGAAATTCTGTAGCTTTTCGTTAAGGTTTCTACTGTTGGGCTAGGGTTTCATTGTGGAGGTTCTATCTAGTGAAAAAGAGTTGCAGGAAGGGCCAACAAAGTCCCCTTCTAGATCCAGAAGACAAATTAGGTCAAGCAAGGCAGTGGGAAGCAAAGAAGAGGCAGTTATAGTCCACACGTGCGAAGTAGTTGTTGTTGTCGAGGGGGTCGAAGTTGCAGATCTAGAGTTAGGGCCAAAAAGTTGTGGATGGAGGTCGAAGTAGTGTTGTTGGAAGAGATCATGTTAGGTTTGGAAAGCAGTGAAGAAAGCACATTCTTGAGAAGTTGATCTTGGTCTTGGAAGGGCTTCAGTGTTGGTCAAGGGTCTTGGTATTCGTCAATAAAGAATCTATAAGAATAAATTGAAGGGTTTTCCTCTCAAGATGAGAGGTTTTGCCCTGGCTTGGAGCCTACGTATTGTGTACTTGTATCTTGTTGATCTTCTTGTTTTGGTAATTGTTTGATGATGGAATAACACACTATAATAATAAGAAGAAGAAGATAATCCTAATAAGTAAAAAGACATCACAAATATTTATCATAGTTAGAAGAATCATTAATGTCATCTTGCCTTAGATTCTTCAACAACTTCCACACCATGCCCGAGATCAGACAAATGTACAGTCAGCTCATTACCCAAAAAAATTGCATACCTAACATTGTTCGCACCCCCATTAGCGAAGAAGTCTTCTTATTAGGAGCCTTTATGCTCTTCCAATACAAAGGCACGCCATAGAAAACAACACATTTTAAAAAATATACAAATTAGGTCTTTGGAACCGATGCACATTAAGAGATGTACAACATGCATTTTGGAAAACTTAGCACATTGTTGTGTCTCCTGTAAATAAACATCCTTTGGTTGTGTGGTCTACTTCATTGAGTATATCATCATTTAACAAACATCGTTTTGTTTCATCACCTATCTTATGTGTTGAGGTCATTAAGTATCAATGTTTTCTCAAAACTAAATATATTTTTTCACTTATTTCTACTTGACATATTAAGAATCAATTTAACAAAAACTTATACTTACCACCTTTACAAAAATGTTTATTCATAATAACTTTTGAAAATCGCTTGCTTGTGGGATGATAGGTGATTGTCTCATTGGGTTGTTATCCCCTCCACCTGGTTTCAAATACCACGGGGGGACACCATGGCGGGTCATAGTGAGGCTGGGAGGATAGGCGTCCCGTTGGAATTTGAGATCTTGGCTGCAATTTTCAATGGTCGTTGGATGTATTGGTCATAGGCCAAAGTATGAGTTTTTTATATGTGTGGCTTGCAAGCTATTGCATATATCTGGGGAGGTTGGTAGTTCCCCATCAACCATTTTTCTTTAAAAAATAATAATAAATTTTGAAAATCTCTACTCACAACATGTTTCCTATAAAATGTATATAAAATTTACATTTTTTAATCTTATATCAAGAATTAATTGAATAAAAATTTAAACTGAATTATTTCAAATCATAGATTCTAGGTATATCATAGAATTCCTTAGACAAGAGCGAGCTCAATTATTATCAAATTTTAAGATATTTTTAAAATCTATAATCAAAACAAAAATACCCTAACAACTTATAACTACTCCTTTAAAAAAACATTTATTAATAAACAAACTTTACCAATAAATTTTTATGATAATAAATTTTTAGTAAAATTATAATATTTTATTAAATAACATAATATTAAATAAGTAATTATTAGAAAATCATATAATTAATAAATTGTTAACTCGAAGATTGTAGATGGTTTCATAAAAGAAAATGATGGTCTCAAATGAATTTTCAATGTTAGTGATAATAAAAATTTTATATTTTATTAAATAACAAGATATTAGGTAATCAATCATTAGAAAATCATATAATTAAATTGTAACTTGAATACTATAGGGGTTTGATAAAAGAAAATGATAGTGATGGACACGATAAGTCTTAATATTCCGAGGGGTAGAAATTATTCTCAAAAGAATGGTCACTCTAGGAATTTCAATATTTTTAATCAATAAACATAAAGTTGACTTTAAAACTATTAAATTTTATAATTAAACATTTCCAACAAGAAAGCAATGTTAGTTACTCTAGGAATTTCAATATTTTTAATGAGTAAACATAAAGTTGACTTTAAAACTATTAAATTTTAAAATTAAACATTTCCAACCAGAATCCACTAGTCATCCAATAATTTTAATTATTTTATTTGTAGTCATACTCTTATATTGTATAGTTCCCAAATCTAGAATCTCATGTTTAAATTTATTAAATATAATAATTTGTATTATGTCATACTCCCTATTAAATGATACTTTAACATAACATACACTAACCACTTGTCTAGGCACAATCTTGTAATAAAAGAGACTCACAAGATGCCCACTATTCCGAGGGCAGAATCTTGTGATACAAGTCAATTATTTTGCCCTTTCCACCTCAATATTCTCACATGGGAATATATTAAGTGATTTGTGTATAGTGCATTACAACTCCTCCTATAAAGTAACCTAAAAAATTGAAGTTCAAATTTCGTGGGTATAAAATAAAATTTTAAAAAATTATTAAGAATTAAATTAGTGTAGATATATTTTAATGTTGGGATCTATTAATTATTTAATTATTTAAGAGATCAAATTTTTCGTGGTATAAATATATTTTTTTAGTGTAAAACTCAAAGAAAAGTTTGCATTTTGAGAGATTTGATTCTTTTTTACATTCATTAGATATAGAATTAAGATGGATCCAGGCTAGTTTGATATATATGAGCTCAATCTACTTGAAACTTTGTTGTTAAACCATAAAACCTAATAAGCTCTTGTGATATAGCGTTTTTGTCTTTATAAGAATCGAGGATAACTAAGTTGTTATGAACATCGCATAAACATATTCTAGTGAATTTTCATGTGGAGGTTAAAACGAGTTGTTGACACAATCTAAACTCAACAACTCTAATAAATTCTAATGTGGACTAAAAAATATAAACAAAATGTAAGATTGCATGCAATATATATATATATATATATTTGTGCTCACATTTTCTCTTCACACTACTCGAGAGTAAAATTTCAAACATATAAATTAAAAAGAATAACATGCAAAACAACCTTGAAATATCTAATCTTTGAAGACTATGTAACAAAGTGAGCAAGGTTGTTTTTCCCAAGTTTTACCAAGAAGACATACATCAACAAAGTTATAAAGGCTTCATGTAGTGTGATTTTATTGAGTAGTTTTCTTTGCCAAATCATATATGAAAATTGTTTAGGGTTATGATATTTGTGGTGGAAATTAGGTTTTACTTTGATCTACCTAAAAGCTTTTATTGCAACGAATGTCTCACATTAGCGAAGAATACCTTTAAATAAGCTACATTAGATAAGAATATCATGGTAATACCTTTAAATAAGCTACATTAGAGAGGAATATCATGGGAAAAACCATGGGTCATGAAAACCTGGAACCCAAAAACTTTCATTATATATATATATGTAATTTGACCATTAGATAAAAATACCATGGGAAAAACCATAGGTTGTGAAAACCTAGAGCCGAAAAACCTCCATTCAAAACTTAATATTTTATCTCAATTTTATTTTAAGATTAAATATTTATTTTATTTATTTTTAATATATATATTATGTTAATTTTTTATGTAATTTTATCATTAGAGAATAATACCATGGGAAAAACCATAGGTTATGAAAACTTGTAAAACATCTACTAAATTTACTATTTTATCTCAATTTCATTTTAATAATATTTTATTTTAATTTACTTTATATAATTTTACTAAATCAAGATGTTTACATAACTTATGTATACTTATGCGCTGAAATTTAAAAAATATTCACATATTTAACTTCTACATATCTAATATCTAACGCATAACACCTACACATCATATCTTTCGACACAATAAATTTTAAAATACTTATATTAAGTTTAATATAATAATATATAATTTTTAGAATAAAATAAAGTTTTAAATAATAAATAATCATGTCACATGCATCATGTATGTATATTTAAAAATGTGTTATGCGAAAAAATAAATAGAGAAAAAGTGAAATATTATATATATAATAATTTTATATATATATAAACTATTAGTTATTTGTATTTAAACGTATAATTATTTAATATTAATATTTTATGTATATATTTTTTATTATTTCATTTGATGATGATTAATAATATGTATTGGCATCAAAGTAATTTATTATCCTTGTTGTTGGTCGGATATATTGCAATTGATTTGCGTTGATTTTGGCATTAATTCATGGTTGACTAAAAATTAAACAGATAAGTAAACATTGGAAAACAAAAATGATTTATTTTTTTGAATTTTTAAATTGTATTTATTTATGTTTTGATTGGTTAAGAGCATTATGGTCTTATTTTGTAATAATTCTTTCGGCTGCCAGTTTGTGCGTTTGGAGTTATGTAATGTACAATGGTCAATGTGTATTAAATACAATGTACAATGAGCAAATAGACAAAACGTTTGAAGGCTTGTTTCTCTTATTATTTAATCATTACTAATATGTGCTTCACTCTACCAATATGAGTGATGGATGATGGATGATTAGTATAGAAGTAACATCACTAACATGGCATTTATTACACATTCTAGTGAGAGAGATGTCATAATAATTGTTAGTACATATCTCCTACTGCAACCAAAACACTCCATGCACAACTCCAAAATTTGGATGATCTCCAAGATGGTCGAGGTTTAGTTCTTTCCTAATTCACGGTTCACCAAATACACTACTCTCAATTATGGTCAGGCCCGACTGGAGGTCTTAATCGGGAAGATATAAGGTCAGTGTAGCATGAGTTCTATACTAGTTTGAGTGTATAGTTATTGCATGCAGTCAAGAGATCAATCTTTGGGAATTGTACAAGAAATATGAGAAAATTCCTATATTTTAGGAGCTAATTTCCTCATGAATTGTGCAAATAAATAAGAGGCTAGACGAGCATATAATTGACCAAGTGTTAAACAGTATTTTCTCACCGACTCTGCATTGCCTAATCCCGGACATTGTCGGTCCGTGTTATTGACATATGCTTTGTGTCATGTTGCAAAATGTGTGTCGATGTCTTCCTTGTCATATCAAGAAGAATACCTCAGTTCATTACTCCTGGAGCAGACCCTTTTTAACCTCTAATTTTGGTTCGTCATGGGTCATCAGTTATTCCACCCGTGAAGATGGCCAATATTTAACTAAGCCTAGCAACGTCGTCGCCCTGTCCCTGTGTTCCACTCGCGACGAACTACTTTTGGCGAGTTTGTTTTTAAAAAATTGTCAAAACTTCTTAGTAGCGGTCCTAGGGTTGGTTGTTGGATCAGATGAGCTCGTCTCTCTCCCTTGGGATGGTTGCTCCACCCTTTGTGCAACCTCCCAAAGTGATAAGCTCCTTCTCCCATCTTTTATGGAGGCTCCTCCCCCTATAAATACCTCCTTCATAGATGAGATCTGCTAGAGTGAGAGAGTTTTGAAGTAGCTTCTACTGTAACTTAGCCTGCGATAGTTTTGTGTGGATTTAGCTTGATTGTATGAGTGTTCTAGCATCATAATTTTGCCTTTTGGGTAGGAGAGAGAGTTATTCACCCTCTTGGGAGACAATTCATGAGTGAATGTTTGCGGAGACATGCTGACAAGACCATTCAAGGAGACCTACAACATCAAGGCACGGTTGTAATTTTTAGTTCAGTTCATATTAATACAAATCAACGGTTTATTTCCTATATCTTATGTCAAAATTGCATATTGATAGCTTGAAGTTCCTTGACCCTTTAAGTAGATCGTTTTTGTTGTATTATATTATGTTTGTTGTTGTTCTCTATATGTTGTTTCAGGTATAAAAGTGATTAGAACGAGAGTTGGAGCAACACAATGAGAACTTCATCAAACAAGGATTTGAAGGTAGGCCTTCATGACATTAACTATCTAAGGGAATTTTCTTTGATATTGTTCTTGCTATGACTAGACCCGCTCTAGGGCTAGAGGGGTTGTGTAACGCCCTGCAGCTCCGACACGGGCGCGCGCCCCTCACGCGATGGAAATGCGACTAAGTGCGAAGTGTGGCACTCTCACAATGCGATGTGCGCACATATGGTGGAGAGCGACCGTTTTTTTATAGGAGCGTTTGGCGATGTGGCTACGCACGGGTTGACGGTGGATTGGGCGGAGGTGTGGGCGAGCCGACGCCCAAACGCACAAACGATGGGGCGTCCATGGTAGAGTTTAGAGGGTCGACCATGGTTGGTTGCACCCCTTACAAAGGGTATATACATGGAGCGCGCAGGTGGCATTTGGACATCATTCGATCGGTGCTCATCACACATAAACGGCGCAGAGGTGCAGGTCGCAACACACAAGGCGTTGTGAGACGAGTCGTGCAGCGGTTATGAGGTGATGCGCCCGTCGGTCGGGCGAACGACACGGGCATAGGTGTAACGCAGGTCAGGCGGTGGAGCGCACGGGCGCCCGCCCGCACGTTGGCATGGTGTGTGGTGGTAAACGGAGGTTGGGCGGTGGAGCGCACGGGCGCCCGCCCACCGAACAGTGAACGCAGGTTGATACACGAGCGCGAGTCGTGCACAAGCGCGCCCGCCCGTTAGGCAAACGCGTTGGCAACTTTGTATTTGGGTAAGGCGTGGGCAGACCGCCGTGCGCTCTTGCATGGGCGGGCGCCCGCCTTGATTGTAAACGCCGGTTGAGTATTACTCTCGGTCATGTAAAAATTCTTCATATAATAAAAAAGATCTTCTTGTACATTGTTCTTGTTCTTGGTTTCGTTTATCATGTGTTATAATGGAATTCCGCACATTATAATTAATAAGTGAAGTTTTTATGAAAGTGAAGGCGTAGTTCGTAAAATAACTTAACCATGGAAATGGTGAGTTGTTTAGGCGATGCCGCACCCGCTCAACTTAAGAAAAAAAGAGTTGGGGGCGTGACAGGTGGTATCAGAGCAGGTTCACGGAAGGTTGAAGCTGCGGTAAAAGCTGATTCAGGGTTGAAGAGGCTTGATGATGAGCGAAGAGAACGGAAATGTATGCAAGGACAGGTTATGGAGAAATCATGGATGAACAGTCTGGGTTTCGTAGACTTGATGGTCCGTGGAAAGACCACTCAAGCTCTTGTGGACACAGGGGCCACCCATAACTTTATGAAGACACAGTTGGCTAGAGATGTCGGACTGACGATCCTTCCATCGAACATGGAGGTCAAGGCAGTGAATTCTAAGGCTAAGGTGATGGGTTTGGCACACGAAGTGTCGGTACAAATAGGAGACTGGACGGGTCAGTTGGACTTCACGGTGATGGAGATGAATGACTTCGATGTAATACTTGGACAAGATTTCTTGAAGGGCAACAAGGCTATTGTTGTCCCCTTCTGTGATGAGGTGGTACTGGTTGGACAGACACGAACTTGGACTTTGACCACTCATAGGCAAAGGAGGGAAGTCAAGGTGCAGCATGTTTCTGCACTGAGTTTGGAGAGGGCTATGAAGGAGTCAGATATGGAGACATATGCGGTGATGTTCAAGGGAGTCGAAGGTGATGAAGTGGGGACGCCCATTTCAGCTGAGATTTCTGATGTGCTTACCGAGTATGCAGATTTGATGCCTAATGAGCTACTCAAGAAGCTTCCACCAAGGCGTGCAGTGGACCATAGCATTGAGCTTGAACCAGGGAAGGAACCCTCGGCTAAAGCACCTTATCGTTTATCAGGTCCTGAGTTGGAGGAATTGAAACGACAGCTAAAGGAGTTAGCTGATGCAGGTTTCATTAGACCTTCAAGGTCCCCATATGGAGCTCCGGTATTATTCCAGCGAAAGAAGGATAGCAATGAGCTAAGGATGTGCTGCGACTACCGTGCATTGAACAAGCAGACGGTGAGAAACAGGTATCCTTTGCCATTGGCTGCAGATTGCTTTGACAAGCTTGCGAAAGCTCAAGTGTTTTCCAAGCTGGACTTGAGGCATGGTTACTATCAGGTGCGGATTGCTGAAGGAGACGAGAAGAAGACCGCGATCGTAACAAGGTATGGTAGCTTTGAGTTCCTTGTTATGCCATTTGGGTTGTGCAACGCTCCTGCGACATTTTGCACTTTGATGAATGATGTCCTACGATCGTACTTGGACTCGTTCGTAGTGGTATACTTGGACGATATAGTGGTTTACAGTGATAACATGGAGGATCATAAGA
>APFE030670242.1:9475-28649 GCA_000404065.3 Pinus taeda | reverse complement strand
CGACATGTCTATTGAGTATAGACCGGGTAGACACAATGCGCTAGCAGATGCCCTTAGTAGGAAGGGACAACTTGTAGCATTGGAGGGTGAAGACCGGGCAGCAAGGAGTAGAAGTCGAATTCAGACGTCGGAAGAGATGCAAAACAAACTGAAGGAAAGTGTGGAAACCGATACTTTGGCGTAGAATATAATGAAGCAGATAAAGGAAGGGAAGACACGCAGGTTCTTTCTACGAGACGGTTACTTGTTCTTTGGAAACCGACTCTATGTTCCAAAGACATCTGGTCTTAGGAGGCACCTCTTGAAGGAGTGCCACGACTCCCCATGGGCTGGCCACCCAGGGCAGCGTCGTTATTTGGCATTGTTGGAGAGAGGGTTCTTTTGGGAGAAGATGCGGGAGGAGATGGAGGAGTATGTACATACGTGCATCATTTGTCAGCAGGACAAATCAGATACACAGAGGCAAGGAGGACTGTTGCAGTCTTTACCTATTCCAGAGAGGCCATGGATGAGTGTCTCGATGGACTTCATTGTTCAGTTACCGCAAGTGCAGGGGTATAATGGGATAATGGTCGTTGTTGATCATTTTTCCAAGTATGTTGTCTTTGTTCCGACAAAGATACCTTGTGGAGCTGAGCGTACTGCCGAATTGTTCTTTAAGAACGTGGTGAAGTATTGGGGAATGCCGTTGAGTATCGTGTTGGATAGAGATCCACGATTTACAGGGAGATTTTGGACGACATTGTTCAAGTTAGTTGGGACAGAGTTGTTGATGAGTTCGAGTTATCATCCGCAGACAAATGGGCAGACCGAGCGTATCAACGCATTGCTGGAGGACTACTTGAGACATTATGTCACGGCTGATTAGAAGAATTGGCCTGAACTCTTGGATATTGCTCAGTTTAGCTACAATATTCAAAAGAGTTTTGCGACGGGGTACAGTCCATTTGAGTTGGTGAATGGACAGATGTCGGTTGCACCGCACACCATTGAGACCACAGGTCATATGAGGAGTCCTCATGCGAAGAGGTTCATGAAGGCTTGGGAGGAGACCTTGGAGTTGGCACGGTTACGCTTGCACAATGCTGCAAGGAGAATGAAGAAGTATGTTGATAGGGGAAGACGGGATGTATAGTTCAGTGTGGGAGATATGGTGTTTCTCAAGATTACCGGAGAGAAGTTTCATCCAGCCAAGGGGACAGCCGCCAAACTGACACAAAAGTATGACGAACCATTTCATGTGAAGAAGCAAGTGGGGGAGGTTGCTTACGAGCTGGAGCTTCCGCACCATATGCACATGAAACATCCATTTTTTCATGTGAGTCAGTTGAAGAGATGCAGGCTTGATTCAGACCATCCAGAGAGAGCTGAACCACCGAGAGGACCAGCTGGGATAGTGGACAAACTAGGCTTGGAGTTGGAGAAGATTTTGGACTTCAAAACTACAGGGGTTGGTTGCCACCAGAAACGGGAGTACCTTGTTAGATGGAAGGGAGCACCGGAAGAGGAGAGTTGGGAATCAAAGGACTCATTTTGGAGATGGAAGAGGAAGATTGCGAGATTTGAGCGGAGGGTACTTAGACGTGGAGGATTGTCGAGGGTGACAATGATTTCTAGTGGGGGAGGATGTAACGCCCTGCAGCTCCGGCACGAGCGTGCGCCCCTCACGCAATGGAAATGCGACTAAGTGCGAAGTGTGGCACTCTCACAATGCGATGTGCGCGCATATGGTGGAGAGCGACCGTTTGTTTATAGGAGCGTTTGGCGATGGGGCTACGCACGGGCCGACGGTGGATTGGGCGGAGGTGTGGGCGAGCCAACGCCCGAACGCACAAACGATGGGGCGTCCATGGTAGAGTTTGGAGGGTCGGCCATGGTTGGTCGCACCCCTTACAAAGGGTATATACATGGAGCGCACAGGTGGCATTTGGACATCATTCGATCGGTGCTCATCACACATAAACGGCGCAGAGGTGCAGATCGCAACACACAAGGCGTTGTGCGACGAGTCGTGCAGCGGTTATGAGGTGATGCGCCCGTCGGTCGGTCGAACGACACGGGCATAGGTGTAACGCAGGTCAGGCGGTGGAGCGCACGGGCGCCCGCCTGCATGTTGGCACGATGTGTGGTGGTAAACGGAGGTTGGGCGGTGGAGCGCACGGGTGCCCGCCCACCGAACGGTGAACACAGGTTGATACACGGGCGCGGGTCGTGTACGGGCGCGCCCGCCCATTAGGCAAACGCGTTGGCGACTTTGTATTTGGGTAAGGCGTGGGCAGACCGCCGTGCGCTCTTGCACGAGCGGGCGCCCACCTTGATTGTAAATGCCGGTTGAGTATTACTCCCGGTCATGTAAAAATTATTCATATAATAAAAAATATCTTCTTGTACATTGTTGTTGTTCTTGGTTTCGTTTATCATGCGTTATAATGGAATTCCACACATTATAATTAATAAGTGAAGTTTTTATGAAAGTGAAGGCGTAGTTCGTAAAATAACTTAACCATGGAAACGGTGAGTTGTTTAGGCGGTGCCGCACCCGCTCAACTTAAGAAAAAAAGAGTTGGGGGCGTGACAGGTTGCCTCTATCTACAGAGGGAACTTACCTGCTTCACACTAATTGTTGGGCAGAGTCTCTCATTCAGCAGAGATGGAGCAGGCAATTATAATAGTTTCTTTATTCATCTTATTGATGCAAAGAGGCTTGACGGGTTTTTCCCAGTTGGGTTCTCCTAGAAATTAATGTGTACTTGTGGTTTTGCTTGTTGCATGTCTATGCATGTTGTTCTAAATTGTGATTTCCATTCCACATATCAGTAGAGTAGAATTGTCTCTCTTGTTTTTCAGTTTGAAGTCCTGAGAAATTGCAATTTCTATCAAATTTTTACAATGTTTGTCGAAATCTATCAAATTATTAAAAGAACAAACAAATGGAAAATGTATTAATTTCCTAAAAAGTTGAAATAACGCTGAGAATAAAGTTGAAATGATGCTGAGAATAGTAGTAATTTCTAAAATTAATAAAAAAATGCAAGGAGAAGTTTCAAAACAACTAGCCTTATTTGAAATTGCAAAACATTCTTGCATCATCCCCATGCAAAATGTCTTGTGCACTGTGATGTCGGCAACAACATAGACTTTCTCATTCACATTTCTTTTCTTGCATCTGTTGAGAATATCCATATGGGATACTATGACTAAGGAACCCTGCAACGAACATGGATTCATTTTAAGGAAGAAAATCTCCAAAAGTGGTTTCCTACTATTTTACGCACATAAACTCCAAGCTTGTAATTTCAGACATAGCTTTGTCTCAAGGTCATGAGTTTGAATTCCAAATAGAACTGAAGTTGACACTACTTCGAGATCACCAAAATTCAAAATTTCAAACCACCAATTCGAAGACTCTGAGAATGCAAGTTGTTTTGTTTTTTCACTCATCACATCCCTCTAGGCACACCATTGTCATGGATTTTTTTCACTACATGATTCTGATGAATTGGAGCACAGTTATATTATACAAACCCTATTGGAGAATAGTGAATCTACAATTGTCCTTCACCTATATCTCTACACAATGCACACAATTATTTGTCCATGCCACATTTTCTCTTTATCACACCACATTTCTCCTTAAATTTTGATGAAATAATATTTTTAATATTATCTCAATTTTTCAAAATGTTATCTTCCTTTATTCCCCATTAGTTTACCAAAGATTTGGCATCCTTAATTCATTCCTTGTTTCATTTTTTAATGAGCTTGACACAAGACAAGGAACTATGCTCATATTCCTTGTTTCATTTTTTAATGAAATTGACACAAGACCGGGAACTATCCTCATGGACCTGTTTCATTTTTTAACAAGGTTGAAAATGTAAATGAACTATCCTCATGGGATTTGTTTCATTTTTTAACGAGTTGACACAGTAAAAAAACTATCCTCGTATTCCTTGTTTCATTTTTTAATGAGGTTGACACAAGACAAGGAACTGCCCTCATATCCTTGGTTTAATTTTTAATGAGGTTAACACAAGACAAGGAACTATCCTTATATTCTTTGATCACAACTCATAAGAGGTCATGAAAGAGAGATCTGGCTCCAATGCCCCCAGTACATGATGTACAACTTCAATGAATTGTTCGTCAGTTGATGTAGGTATGGAATGGGTTACCACATAATTGACCCGTGGCGGGGAAGATACCATTGGTACAAAATGACCATTTAGGGAAGATGGTTGATTGGAAGCCATATTTGGACAGGGAAATGAAAGCTGGTCAAGGGTGACAATTCTGCCTTTATTCGGGAAACAGATCACTCGAAAGAGTGTTGAAACAATAGCTTCCATGCCATAAACATAGTCGCGCCCAAGAAGTAAATTGTAATCTAAAGGGACTGGGACTACCATCACATTTAGATAAATGATTTTTCCTCCCAAAGTAATAGGCAACTGAGGAAGGATCCCTAATGGTTGACTGGTTCCTCTGTTAAAAGCCAATAGATTCTAGGTTACTGGCACAAGAAGCGGCGAACCAAGCGCTTTCCAAGCAGTGGAGGAAAGAATACTCACAGATGCACCTTCATCTATAATAGTGCCAGATACAATCATATTACAAACATGTACTATGATTTGGAAAGGCACATAGGAAGGAAGACGGAATCCTGCCAGTCGATTCCAATCAAACGAAGTGACTAGACTACTTGGAGGGGGTACCATAAGAACGGGAGAATTCTCCCCTTAATTTATGAGAGCATGATGATTTTCCTCCTGTCTTGATGGAAAAGGAGGACTGCCCCGTGTTGGAAATAATACTGAGAGGGGGGGTGAATCAGTATTATCAGGTCAATTATTTTTCAATTCATACACAGATTTGTATACGCTACTTAGGTTAGTGAAACCAGCGTATATATGCAACTTCAATTAAGGAAACTAGCGTATAAATTACAAACTTATAATTTAATTATTCTTTAGATGCTGATCTTTAATTTGTGTGTCAGAACCATATAAACATTAACCAGGAACAGAAAAATAGTGCAGACAATCACACACAAGAACACAAGATATAAGGTGGAAACCCAATGTGGGTGAAAACCACCTGCTGCAATTTGTCTCTATCTTCTTTCGATTAGAAACTTCTTTTTACAATGATTCTGTACTGGTGTAGTCTTATACCAGTACGCAGGCTACTACCTGCAGAAGGCTACAACCTTCTCTCACTCTCCAGCTTCACCTGGAAGGGAGCTACAACCCCCTTTAGCTCTTGTACTAGCTGAGGTACTAGTACGCAGGTTGCTACCTGCAAAAGGCTTCAACCTTATCTTTTCTTCCAGGGACTACGTTTCATACATTTTCAGACTGGATCCATGAATAACATCAATCATACATCAAGTATATCTGCAATAATCAATCTCCTTTGTACAACCCAATATAGAATCAACCAAACACTTCTTAGAATGTTGTAACCAGAAAACAGTAACAGTAACCAGACACCAATTCTGAACCCAGAACACTGCAACAATAAACAGAAGCAGCTAAAGCATATTTCATGAAATGTACGTTACTTCACTATGCAAAAACCTATGTACATACGTAGTTGTATCAATTCCAACCAACGTATACGCTTCCTTCAGTTGCTGAACCTGTGTGTATACGCGTCTATGCCGCGCCGAACCTGCGTATAGATCTATAAAAGATAATTTACCCTTTTACTTAATCAGACATCAGTTATACCCAGATTATCAAATTTATAGATCTAATCATGTGCCAATTATAACTGATCAAAGGTTACAAAGATACTACTATTCAAACCATAAAGTCTTGATCCATCAATAGAACTTATCCATCTTTTAGCACTCAGGTTCCTCCTTGGTTTAGATCCAGCAATGCACCATGCACCAATCACTAGTATTCTAGCTCTTTCTCCTCTTAAGATATTCAACACTTAGACGATACCCTTGCCAAATGATCTCCTTCCCTTTTTATAGTCTTAGGCCTTACTCAAACCATGGTCCAAAACCACTGAGAACCAATACTAGGGACTCAATACCTAGGTTCAATACTTTTGGATGCAATACCAAGGAACAAAACCATAGGTTCAAATATGTCGGACTAAATACCATGGACCAAACATAAATTTTCCACATGTACGCACTTTTCTTTGCATGAAAGTGCGTGCATACGCATACGCGCCTTTTGATCAGTTATCTCGCGTGTATACGCGACTTTGTTAAGAGGAACCTACGTATACCTCATTTTCTTTCATTCTGAGAGCCTAAAATGAGATCTTCCATTTGAGTGAGTTGCCATCAAGGACAACACCTGTGCCATAGAGCCAGACCTGAGCCATAATGCCAACAATCTCCCCCTTTGGACTTGATGGCAACCCTAAGTCACTCAAAATCATCCTCCCCCTTTGACATCAAGGGCAAAGGGTTATGCTCCCCCTGAGTAAATGCTGAATTCTTTATTCTACGGTGCTCCCCCGGAGTATCGGCAAGGTCTGCAAGAATATGTTCTTCAAAAGAAACATGACTTTATACATCATAAATGACCTTCCTATCACTACAGACTCATACATACATCCATCTCCCAACCAAGTGGGGATACATCAAGAATTTAAACAAGAAAATTACTTCATCCATCCCAGGCATAGTGGGGAAACCAAGATAGGTCGTTACATGACCTTGATAAGAAAAGAAATATATGACATAGAGACGAAATATCTACAGCAAGACTATGATAGTTATCAACAACTATCATCAGCAGCATCTGTCAATCATCATGCAGACCAGCAACCATGTTCTCTCTCTGCACCTATTCCACCTGAAACCAAAACAACTGTGAATCTGAACCAAGATCTCCTAAGATAATTCCAACAATGCATTATTAGAAGAATATATGCTCCCCCAGAACCTGTGCCAGATGGTCTCTGTAAGATTCAGATCAGACTCTTTTCATCCTGAGCCTGGCCCACTGTTTGTCTTCAAACCAACATATACGTGACTGTATTTTCATAAACCGGCGTATGTACGCAGATCCTCCTCATGAAACTCGCGTACAACCATTATTCTTCTGAAACAGACAAGATTCAACAGCAAGATGATGCATCAACTACCCCCAGCTTCTGTCTGAGGTATTCAAATGTCTCCCTGGGTAGTGGTTTGGTGAGTATATCAGCAACTTGTTCCTTAGATGGAACATACTCCAATTTGACCTTTTGTTCAAGCACTTGTTCACGGAGAAAATGGTACTTGATAAGTATGTTCTTAGTCTTTGAATGCATGACAGGATTCTTTGAAATATTGATTACACTTGTATTATCACAGAAGATGGAGATAGGTGGAGTACAATTGATTTGAAAATCTTGCAAAGTTTGCATCATCCAAAGCAGTTGTGTGCAGCAAGATGCAGCAACCGCATATTCTGCTTCAATTGTAGATAAAGCAATTGAACTTTGTTTCTTGCTGAACCAAGATACTAATCTGGAACCCATAAAGAATGCACCACCACTAGTGCTTTTCCTGTCATCCACGCTTCCTGCCCAATCTGCATCTGTATATGCATGAAGTGTGAGATCTGCATCTCTAGGATACCATAAGCCATAGTTTTGTGTTCCTTGAAGATATTTGAAAATCCTCTTAACTGTCTGAAGGTGTGCTTCCTTTGGATTTGCCTAAAATCTTCCAACTATTCCCACTACATGCATGATGTTTGGCCGAGTACCTGTCAGATAGAGCAGACTACCAATCATGGATCTATAGGTTGGTTGATGTATTGTTGTTGATTCATCATTAGCGCTGAGGCTACATCCTGTTACCATAGGGGTACATACCGGTTTCGAATCTTCCATGCCATATTTCTTCAAGATTTGCTTTAGGTACTTGGTTTGTCATAAAAAGATACCGTCTTTATTTTGTTGGATTTGTAAACCAAGGAAATATGTTAGCTCACCAAGCAAGGACATTTCAAATTCTTTCTACATCACAAAAGCAAAGTTTTGACTCATGGCTTCTTCATTGCTGCCAAAGATGATATCATCAACATACACAACAAGAATTAACAATTTATCATTATCAATTTTTACATATAGATTGCTATCTGCTAATCCTTTTGAAAAACCTAGTTGATGAAGGTATTTGTCCGGACGATAATACCAAGCCCTTGGAGCCTGTTTAAGACCATAGAGTACCTTCTTAAGTCTGCGTACAAGTTTAGGATCATTTCTAAGGATGAATCCATCTGGTTGCTCAATATACACTTCTTCCTCTAATTCCCCATTTAAAAAGGTTGATTTTACATCCATTTGAAATACTTTGAACTTCTAAAAGCTAGAAAGGGCAATGAACATTCTTATTGCCTCAAGTCTAGCAACTGGTGCAAAAGTTTCTTCAAAGTATATACCTTCTTGTTGAGCATACCCTTTACAAACAAGTCTAGCCTTGTTCCTAATAACTTCTCCATTTTCATTTAGCTTGTTTTTGAATATCCATTTTGTCCCTATGAGATTCTTATCTTGCGGTCTAGGAACCAACTCCCAAGTGTTATTCTTTTCAATCTGCTCAAGTTCTTCATCCATGGCCTTGACCCAGCATTCATCTTTGCATGCCTCTCTTACATTTTGTGGTTCAGTGGAAGAGAGTAATGCTAGATAGCTTGAAGCTTCTGAAATGGTTCTTCTTGTTTGTACACCTGCCTCTTTCTGTGCCAAAATTTGAGTTTCTAGGTGATTTTTCTGAACGTACCTGGATGGAGTCTTTTCTTCTATCCTTATCTGTTCTTCTGGTGCCTCATGGGTTTCTTCTTCGTCATGATCCTGATTTGATGTTGACGGATAGTCCTCTTCATCTTCGAACTCTTCAGATTTTACTTGCCTAGGAGTGTTTCCTTCTTCATCAACCACTACATCAATAATTTCAACAATTTTTCCAAGTCTTTTATTATAACACTTATATGCTTTGTTGTGGGGAGAGTAACCAAGAAGAATGCCTTCATCTGCTCTAGGTTCAAATTTGCCAAGGTTTTCATCAGTCCTTTTGATGTAGCATTTGCTTCCAAAAATTTTGAAATATTTTACCGTGGGAGTCTTACCATACCAAAGTTCATGAGGAGTCTGAGTGTTGTTTATTTGGATGTTTGTCTTGTTGAGAATAGTAACTGCAGCAAATGCGGCTTCACCCCAGAAGGTCGTGGGGGTTCTAGACTCATCAAGCATAGCACGAGCCATTTGTTGAATCATTCTGTTCATCCTTTCCACTACTCCATTTTGCTAAGGATTCCTTAGAGTAGAGAATTCCCTTCTTATTCCATGTTCTTCACAAAAATCGAAAAATTCATCCGAGGTAAATTCCCCTCCTCGATCAGATCTGAGGCATTTGATTCTATGATCTGATTCATTTTCGACCAAGGCTTTGAATGATTTGAACTTTTCGAAAACTTCATCTTTATACTTCATGAGTCATATCCAACACATCCTTGAAAAGTCGTCAATGAACAATATGAAGTACTCTTCTCCTCGAGGTGACCTCTTCCTAGTTGGACAACATATATCAATATGGACAAGTTCAAGTGGCATGCTAGCTGATCCTTCTTTTTCAGGGAAATTAGTTCTGGTTTGTTTACCAAACTGACATGATTTGCATATTGTATTGTCTGGAATTCTAATGTCAAGAAGATCACGAACCGCCTGATATTTGCATGCTTTACTTATCTGAGAAAAGCTTAGATGCCCCAATCTTTTGTGCCATAGCCAGTGTTCATCATTCTTGCTTATATAGCATTGTTGTTGTCCTTCTTTGAATATGTATAAATTATTTGGAGTTATTATGCCTTTGATCACTGTTTTCCCTGTATCAATCTCACGAACAATACATCCATTTGATCGAAATATTACCTCAGTTCCTTGATCACACATTTGATTGACACTCAATAGATTATGCTTTAAGCCATCAACATACATAACATTTCCACCTTTGACCTTCTCTTTCAAACGAACATAACCTTTACCTTTTATGAATGTTGGGGTGTCATTTCCAAAAGAGACCTTCTTTTCCTTTTCTAAGGCACTATATGACTGAAGTTTTTCTTTATCACCTGTCATATGTTTCGAGCATCCACTATCGATGTACCACTGATTATCCTGTCCTTCTGCATATAAGTCTATCCCACATCTTTCTGGTTGTGGTTCTTTCTTTCTCCATGTTTTGGAAGTTAATGAAGCTTGCTCCTTCTGAGTTGTTTGCCAAAACCTGCTCCTGCATTCAGAATCTTCATGACCGAAGTTGTTACAAATAGAACATTCTATTTCATTTTCAAGAGCAGAAAAGTTATTGTAGGTTATTTTCATGATCCCAGTCATACTCCTTTGTTTTTTAGCTTCTCTAGTCATGATGGTCTTGTAGGCAACACATTGAGCGGCTTTGTGACCAAATTTATGACAAGAGAAACATTGGCCACTGAAGAAATTCCTGCGATTATCAAACCTACCAACCAAATGATTGTAGTTTCCATTGACACTCATTCTTGAGGTAAATTGAGAATGATTTACCTGTGGTTGGTTGAAGCTTCTGTTCATCCTTGAAGTGGATTGCCCTCGATTTACTTGGTAATCTTTGTTCATTCTTGAAGCAAATGATCCCTGATTTACCTGGTGATCTACATTATTCTTTTGCTGTTGGTTTTCAACCTGTTTACTTCTCCTTGCTACGTCAAGATAACTTTTGGAGGTGGATGGCTTCTATTCTTGCATTTGTGCTTAAGATGCTTCTTCTGAATATCCGAGACCTATATTCATTAGAGGAGAACACTGTACTTTGATAATCTCATCTAAAGTTTCATATTCCTTAGCAAATCTAAGATTAAGGGATTTTGTTTTCTCAATTTCTTTTCTAAGTCCCACAATTTCATATTCTAACTCTTCATTGTGTTTATCTCTTTCAGCAAGTTGGAATGTCAGAGTATCTATAATCATATTCTTTTCCTCTAAACAGATTTTAAGTTTAGAAATTTCTTCATAAAGACCTTCTTCATTTATAGCATCCAAGAAATCATCATCTTCAAAAGCCATCAAAAGTCTATCATCATTACTTTTTTCATCTTCATCACTATTTTAAAGTCCATCACTATCTTCATGAGTATAATAGCTCTTCTTACTTACATTCTGTTTTCTATTCCATCTAACTGGTTCCTTACCTTTATCTTTATGAGGACACTTGGCAGCATAGTGACCGACTCTTCCACAAGCAAAGCATTTAAAAGGCAGCTTACCTTTGAATCTTCCAGTTCCTCGTTGAAGGTTCTTGACAAAGATTGATTCTTCCTCTTCTTCATACAGGTATCCTGGCTCATTATAATCTCCTTTTCTTGAGACTTTGAATGCGGCTTCTCTCTTGTCTGATGGTCCCCCTTTTCTCATTTCGTAAGTAGTTAGACTTTCATGCAATTCAGACATGGTAAGGCTCTTTAGATTCTGCTTTTCTTCTATGGCAGAAACTTTTGAATCAAACTTAGAAGACAAATATCTTAGAACCTTTTCAACCAAAACAACTTCTTTTATTTCTTCACCCAAGTTTTTCATACAATTTACAATCTCATCTACACGTAGAAAATATTTAGCCACACTTTCATCATTGTGCATTCTGAGACTTTCATATTGAATTATAAGAGTTTGTAGTTTTTCTCGTTTTACCTGATCATCTCCTTCATAGCTCAGAACGATCTTGTCCCGTATTTCTTTTGCAGTTTTGAGCTGCATAACCTTGACGAATTCTGATTGAGATAGACTCCCTAATAGAGTATTGACAGCCTTTGCATTTGTTTCATACTACTTCTTACCAGCCGTATCTGTAGGAGTTGTTGATGGAAATGTATACCCTGTTTCCACAATATCCCAAACTTCTGTACCAAGAGATTGAAGATAGGTGGTAACTCTTACCTTCCAATAGACGAAGTTGCTCCCATCAAAAATTGGTGGCCTGATGGATGCCTCTCTCTCGTAGTTGCTCATCATGATAGATCTTCCTTCAAGCTGTCAAGCTTCTTCTGAAAGACCTGCTCTGATACCAATTGTTGGAAATAATACCGAGAGGGGGGGTGAATCAGTATTATCAGGTCAATTATTTTTCAATTCATACACAGATTTGTATACGCTACTTAGGTTAGTGAAACCAGCGTATATACGCAACTCCGGTTAAGGAAACTAGCGTATAACTTACAGACTTATAATTTAATTATTCTTCAGATGCTGATCTTTAGTCTGTGTGTTAGAACCATATAAACATTAACCAGGAACAGAAAAATAGTGCAGAAAATCACACATAAGAACACAAGATATAAGGTGGAAACCCAATGTGGGTGAAAACCACCTACTACAATTTGTCTCTATCTTCTTTCAATTAGAAACTTCTTTTTACAAGGATTTTGTACTGGTGCAGTCTTATACCAATACGCAGGCTACTACCTGCAGAAGGCTACAACCTTCTCTCGTTCTCCAACTTCACTTGGAAGGGAGCTACAACCCCCTTTAGCTCTTGTACTAGCTGAGGTACTAGTACGCAGGCTACAACCTTCTCTTTTCTTCCAGGGACCATGTTTCATACATTTTCAGACTGGATCCATGAATAACATCAATCATACATCAAGTATATATGCAACAATCAATCTCCTTTGTACAACCCAATATAGAATCAACCAAACACATCTCAGAATGTTGTAACCAGAAAACAGTAACAATAACCAGACACCAATTACAACCCAGAACACTGCAGCAATAAACAGAAGCAGCTAAAGCATATTTCATGAAATGTACGCTACTTCACTATGCAAAAACCTGCGTACATACGCAGCTGTATCAATTCCAACGAGCGTATACGCTTCCTTCAGTTGCTGAACCTACGTGTATACGCGCCTATGCCGCGCCGAACCTACTTATAGATCTATAAAAGATAATTTACCCTTTTACTTAATCAGACATCAGTTATACCTAGATTATCATATTTATAGATCTAATCATGCGCCAATTATAACAGATCAAAGGTTACAAAGATACTACTATTCAAGACATAAAGTCTTGATCCATCAATAGAACTTATCCATCTTTTAGCGCTCAGGTTCCTCCTTGGTTTAGATCCAGCAATGCACCATGCACCAATCACCAATATTCCAGCTCTTGCTCCTCTTAAGATATTCAACACTTAGACGATACCCTTGCCAAATGATCTCCTTCCCTTTTTATAGTCTTAGGCCTTACTCAAACCATGGTCCATACCCATTGAGAACCAATACTAGGGACTCAATACCTGGGTTCAATACTTTTGGATGCAATACCAAGGACCAAAACCATAGGTTCAAATATGTCGGACTAAATACCATGGACCAAACATAAATTTTCCACTTGTACGCGCTTTTATTTGCATGAAAGTGCGTGCATACACATACGCGCCTTTTGATCAATTATCCCGCGTGTATACGCGACTTTGTTAAGAGGAACCTGCGTATACCTCATTTTCTTTCATTCTGAGAGCCTGAACTGAGATCTTCCATTTGAGTGAGTTGCCATCAAGGACAACACCTGTGCCATAAAGCCAGACTTGAGCCATAATGCCAACACCCCCAAGCTCATTAGAATTTGAAGAAACGAAAAAGAACCTAAGTGGTATCATATTCACTCTCTTTAGGAAAGCTACTATTAATTAAACGTGAAATTGGGTCAATTGTTTCTTCGACCTGTTGATTTGGGTCGGGTATAGACTAATAAGATTCACTTTCAGAGAGAGTGGTTTGACCAACAATTTATTTGAGTCAATCACTTTATCAACTAGTGAAGGATTAAAGGATAGTCTCCTATAACCAGATGGAAGTCACTGCGTTGAAGCAGGACGGTTATCCAACACTTTTTTGGCTTCATCCAGATAGGGACAAAGGTGAATGGGGCGATTCCGCTTTCCTCTCATCTCCCTTGTATCAATCTTGTCGCTCCTTCACGTACTTAATACGCTTGAGAAGTACCTGTAAACACAACATAAAACAAAGAATCGATCAAAGCACATGATCTATTGAATATAAGTTAAAGGAATCAGATACAGTTCACACATATAAGCATTATGAAACAATACAAACATATGGGATAAAGGTTCAAACACTTTATTAAATAGAAGAAGGAATTACAACCATTGGTTTCTGATTCAAAGCCATTCCTCCAACTTGGATCCCATCCACATCACATCAAAATCATGACAAACTTGTAGCATTACAATACTTGCTTCAAAGCCAAATCTCATAGCAACATTATCTCCTTACAATTCAACATAATCCAGCCTCAGATCACTTAGATGAGTGGTCAATTTATATGAAGATGAAGGAGGTTTTGTCATAAATGGTGGCATTGAATGGCCTTCCATACTTATAATTAGTTCCATGGAGGAAGGGATGAGAGGATAGGATGCACCTTAACTCATTCCTCATCCATTTTCGAGCTCATAGGAGTTGATAAGTGAGGGAACCTTCTAGATGACTCCAAAAGATAAGAATATTCCCCAAACCCTATGTGAATTTCGCTCAATCTCGCCCAGCGTAGGTGAAAGGAAGCCTAAGTGCTCAACAGAGTACCCTGGCAATGGATTCAACTGCTCTGCAACGCACCTTTACCAGGGCTTACTTGCGTTGGTCCCTCTAGAGGCTATTTCTTGATGTCTTCAAGTCATGAAATTGTCTGGGAAGGAGGCATTCAAAGGGGTGACTTGTTTAGGACATATAGCAACTAAATTAGGGTTTGATGAGGCCTAAAACACTGATTTGGATGATGGGATTGATGTGCCCAAATGGATCTGTAACAACTGCCCCCTAAAGCATGAAGTCGTAAAAATGCCAATGTTGAATGAAATGCTTTACGATGTGATGAGGAGGTATCGAAGTGGAAGGTTACCGGCATCAATTACAATACATATATCATGATACTTGATTTTTACATTAATTGTTGAGGGAAGCATACCCATGCTCAGCTTATAAACTTTCATTACATGTACATAAACAGCCGTCTACAGATATAGACCCATGATCGGAATGACCATCAATGTAAAGCCATTGTACATATCATTTAGTACTCCTGAAATCGCAACCCGGATGGATGAAACTAGATCCGGAGTCTTCTATCTCGTTCAATCATTTGCTCAAGTATGAGTCTAATCATGTGAATATGTGATCTGAAGTCGAACATAGGAAGACACCGTATAATTACCAGCCAATGATGTAAGTTGTTAACAGATGCGAGAGAAATCACCGATAGTGATAATGATCCTCAAGGTACTGCAGCACATTCTGCATGGTGTGAATGGATGATTTGATGTCGAGCACATACAAAGTCTTTCAGTTGAAGGCCTTTGATGTCAACCTATCACCAGAAGCGAGAAACCTATCATTGATGCATGCAAGCTTCAAGGTACTGGAAGGGTGTTTCTAAGTCAACTTCTTGGATAATGTGTTGATGTCGACAAGAAGCGACTCGTCACAAGAGGGCCTTGACGTATCCCACATCAACGACACGAAATGAATCTAGTGATTTTAGATATGGAATTCAACTGAAGACACAAGGTTCAGGAATGGCGGTCGTGAAAATGAAGGTTTATGGTATTGCAAAGGATGAATTTTGACTGAATGACTTCTCTTGAACATGTCGGCGACACTAAAATGAATTGGTAGCACTGACCCAAAACAAAGTGATGGATGGTATGATATACCAACGATGTGATAACCATCAAGTTAATAACCCAACCCAAATAGTCACAGTGATGAAAGTGTCATGTTCAAGAGTGACTTGCTACCGACAATGTAAACTTTAAAATGGAAACTGAAACTATTACCCGTTTTGTAGAGATAGCAAAAGAGTGACCCGGTTTTGAAAGGGGGGATGCAGAACACACATAATTTTTTTAGAGCATAGTTTTTGTCACTTTAAATTTTTTTATGTACATTATGTTTTAGAATGTTAGTAATATGCATGCTGATTTAAAAAAGTGGTGATTCTACATCAGGCCCTTTTTTTAAAAGACCTACTTTTTTACTTTAAATTTTCTAATGTATAAAATGTAAATAATTATTTTCTAAATTTAACAAATTTTGACACTTTAAATTTTATGTCAAATTTTTATTAAAAAAAACATAAATATATATATTATGTGTGTGTGTGTGTGGTTGTATAAACCATAAAAAAAATCGGCAAAAAAAAAATTAAAAACTATAAAAATTAACTAAAAATAGAGAAATTTTTAAGAACTTTAAACAAAAACTACCACAAAAAACAAACTAGATTTAAAAAAAAAAAAAAAAAAACAAAAACAAAAACTATTAAAAAATAATAATAAAACAACCTTAAAAAAACAAAATATACTCAAATTAAAAAAAAAAAAAAAAAAAAAATAAAAAAAAATAGAATTCAAAAATAATATATAATTATATACAATATATATATATATATATTTTTAAAAAAAAAAAAAAAAAAATTTAAATTATATATATATTTTAAAAAATGGTATATTTTCTTTTTTTTAAATAAAAAACATTTAAAACTTTAAAAAAATATATTTACAAAAAAAAAAATTAAAAAATAATATATGCACGCAGCTCGCCACCCAGGACCATGCCCCCACGAGCGGTTGGGCGTTGGCTATCCGATTCTCGGAATCGAATAGCCACCCCCATGGGCGGTCAGGCGGTAGCTATTCGATTCTCGGAATGAGATAACCACCGCTTAACTACCTGTGGGGGTGGCTATCCAATTCTCGAAATAGGATAGCCACCCCCACAGGTGGCTGAGCGGTGGCCATCTGATTCTGAGAATCAGATAGCCACCGCCCAGCCACCCCCATGGGTGGCTGGGCATGGCTATCTGATTCTGAGAATCAGATAGCCACCCTCATGGGCAACCGGGCGATGGCTATTCGATTCTGAGAATTGGATAGCCAGCCCCACGGGCATTCGGACGATGGCTATTCGATTCCTAGAATCGGATAGCCATCCCCATGGGCGGTCAGGTGATGGCTATTCGATTCTGAGAATCGGATAACCACCCCCACTTGCGGTTAGGTGGTGGCTATCTGACTCTCAGAATCGGATAACCATTCCTCGACCGCCCTTGAGGTGGATATCTGATTCTCAGAATCAAATAGCCACCGTCGGTGGGGGTGGATATCTGATTCTCAGAATCAAATAGCTGCCGCCGGTGGGGGTGGTTATCTGATTCTCGGAATCGAATAGCCACCCCCCGCCATCTCCACAGGCAGTTGAGTGGTGGCTATCTGATTCTAAGAATCGGATAGCCACCACCCAACCACCCATGTGAGTGGCCGGGAAGTGGTTATTTGATTCTTGGAATCAAATAACCATCGCCCGGCCGCTCGTGGGAGTGGTGGCGATAAAATTGTTTTTATTAAATGAAAAATAATTATTTTTTTTAAATACATAAACATATTTAAAACAAAATTTATTTTTTATTTGAAAAAAAACAAATTTATCGGCCACCGCCCCCAAAGCGGCCGGGTGGTGTGCTATTTTGATTCACAATCGATAGCCACTTCCCCGCCACCCCCATGGGACGGTTGGGCGGTGGGTTATCCGATTTCTCAAAATTGGATAGCTTACCACTAAAGGGGGTGGCTGGGTGGTGGTTATCTGATTCTCAGAATCAGATAGCCACCGCTCAGTTGCCCATGGGTGGTTGCTATCCGATTCTGAGAATCAGATAACCACCACCCAGCCACCCCCACAGGCGGCTAGGTGGTGGCTATCCAATTCTGAGAATTAGATAACCACCACCCAGCCACCCCCACAGGCAGCTGAGTAGTGGCTATCCAATTCCAAGAATCAGATAGCCACCGCCCAACCGCCCGTGGGGGTGGCCGGGAAGTGGCGATTCGATTCTCGAAATCAGATAGTCACCACCCAACCGCTCGTGGAGGCGGTGGCCGATAAAATTGTTTTTTTAAATAAAAAATAAATTTTGTTCTTTTTAAATACAATAAACAGACTTAACAAAATTTATTTTTTAATTAAAAAAATAATTTTATCGGCCACCTCTCCCACGAGAAGTCGAGCAGTGGCTATTTGATTCCAAGAATTGAATAGCCACTTCCTCGCCACCCCCACGGGCGATTGGGTGGTGGCTATTCGATTCTCGGAATCGGATATCCACCACTCAGTCGCGTATCGGGGTGGCTGGGTGGTGGTTATCTAATTCTCATAATCGTATAGCCACCACTCGATCACCTGTGGGTGGTAGCTATCTAATTCCGAGAATCAGATAACCGCCACCTAGCCACCCACACAGGCGACTGAGTGGTGCCTATCTGATTCCGAGAATCGAATAGCTAGCGCCCAACCGCCCATGGGAATGGCTGGGAAGTGGCTATTCGATTCTTAGAATCAAATAGCCACCGCCCGGCTGCTCGTGGGGGCGGTGGCCGATAAGATTGTTTTTTTAAATAAAAAATAAATTTTGTTTTTTTAAAATACAATAAACATATTTAACAAAATTTATCTTTTATTTAAAAAACAATCTTATCGGCCACCGCCCCCACGAGCGGCCGGGTGGTGGCTATTTGATTCCAAGAATCGAATAATCACTTCTCGGCTAGCCCCACGGGTGGTTGGGTGGTGGCTATCCGATTCTCGGAATCGAATAGCCACCACTCAGCCGCATATGGGGGTGGTCGGGTAGTATCTAATTCTCAGAATCAGATAGCCACTATTCGGCCGCCCATGAATGGTGGCTATCCGATTCTGAGAATTAGATAACCACCACCCGGCCACCCCCACAGGCGGCTGAGTGGTAGATATCTGATTCCGAGAATCGGATAGCCACCACCTAACAGCCCGTGGGGGTGGTCAGGAAGTGACTATTCGATTCTTGGAATCAAATAGCCACCGTCCAGCCACTCATGGGGGCGATGGCCGATAAAATTATTTTTTTTAAATAAAAAATAAATTTTGTTTTTTTGTTTTTTAAATACAATAAACATATTTAACCAAATTTATTTTTTATTTAAAAAAGAACAATTTTATCAGCCACCGCCCCCACGAGCAGCTGGGCGGTGGCTATTTGATTCCAAGAATCGAATAGCCACTTCCCGACCACCCGCACGGGTGGTTGGGCGGTGACTATCCGTTTCTCAGAATCAGATAGCCAC
>APFE030670236.1:126026-153094 GCA_000404065.3 Pinus taeda | reverse complement strand
TGTGTGACATCCTATACAACTCCACGTTATAGTTGTCATTGTCCTTTCTATCGACACACCATACAAGTTACATATAAATAATTCCGCACTAGTTTCCTACAGGATCCACCTATAGTGACTATATAACTTAAGTAAATAATTGCTTGATTAAATTTGAAAGTTAGACCGTACCATTAAATTGGCAATCCATACAACCAAATCCAATCACTATTCATACTAATCGTTCCATTTTTTTGCAAATTCATGTATATCTATATTAATTGATTTGACACATGATTATTTGTACGGCCATGTTTCTTCATCACACCTTTTTAAATTTTTAATGGGATATATATATATATATTATATATATATATAGTACTATATATATATATTTAATAATATATATATGATTAGAATCAAGGGTTAGCTCAATTGGTCGAGTACCCATCATTGAAGCACCTCTGTTATTTAGAGGTCAAGGGTTCAATTCTCTCAAAATTATGCATAAAATTACCCAGCAGTGAGCCAAAACATGGTTATAGGTTGGAGAAGCTAGAAGAACAACAAAAGCAAAGTGTACAAGGTATAAGGCACCTCAAAATGAACAGATGGAGACATGTGACAAGTTAGAGGAATGGCTCACTTGGAATCAAGATTCCCTACAACAAGAACAAGTAGAGCTAAGAGACAAGCAAGGTTAAGTGCTAAGGTCGATAAACATCACATTGAATTGATGGAATTCATAGCAAACCTCATCAATTCTAAAATCACAACAATTCCACAACCAATTCTCCAAGTACTTTAATGCTATGAGCCCCTCTAGTCCATCAAATACACATGTGAATATACCCCCTCATAGCATGACAATCCCTAACCAATTCCCATCATATACAAATCAATCATATGTGCAACCAACCACAAGTAGCACCATAAAATTATGTGTGGGAAGAAAGTGTAGTTTGTCCTTGAAGAAGACATGATAGACACTAATGAGGATGAAAACTCACCAAAGCTGTCATTAGCCTCAATCGCATCCATAAAACAAACTCATGAGAAAGATAAGTCAAAGGTTTTATATTGAACACATAATTATACTAAGAGGGGAGTGAATTAGTATAAATATTGTTTTCTTATTCAAACATTCATGATCCCTAAGAAAACAATCACATATGAGATCTATCAATGATAGAAGTTGGAACACAAGATTTACATAGATACCCTTAGGAGAAAAAAGCACAAAACTTCTTTTTATAATTATTTATAGACACCAACCTACTAGAGACATCAATCCCCACCACCACCACCACAAATATTTGTATATTACCAACCTACTACCAACATTGTTACCCACCAAAAGTGGGTGACCCTATAGGAGAAATTTTCTCCTAGTATTGTCTTCAGCCAACAACCTTTGACAACCACCAATGTAGATGATGTATTGTGCCATTTGATCTACACTCCCTAAACTAGTCATATGTCCCCTTGCCCATTTGTCGAGAGCATATGTTTGAAGGTGGCTAATCCAATCCTAAAGGTATGCTTTTCATTATGCAATCAAGTGCTTATGCTTGTTTTTCCTTGGGTGTATTGGGCATGGATTATTGGGTGATTTGGAAGAAGGAAGGGCTTTAACTGTATTTTTGTTCCCTCACCAGAAAATTGAAGGGGGGTGGGTTTAATCCTCAATCCTAGTCCTGTGGGATCAACTCTATTGGCCTATGGATTCAAGAACGTGTCGATATTGGGAAACCTTGATTTTGGTGTCGCTGTCTCGTTTTCCCATTTCACGTTTTTCACTCCCCTCCACACATTACAAGCCCTATTTCATCATCTTCCCTCTCTGGGTCCACAAGGCACTGGTATGCCCCCTCCCCTTGTCCACATATCTAGGTCGAGTCTAGAACTGTTGCCCCGGAGGTTGATGTAGCTAAAAGAATGTTAAAAGGATATCATGGCCACAAGCAAGAAACAAAAGAAAAGAATATCATAAAATGCAAAAGATGGTTGGGACATTTAATATAGCTAGTGTTGTTGGAACCGAACCGGTTCCGGCAAAACTGTCAGGTTAGACTGGTTTGGAGGCAAAACCGGTCCGAACTAGTCGGGTTCCATACGGAACTGGCTTGTTCGATACCGAACTTGTCCAGACCGATTCTGCCAGCCCACGGGCCCCACAGCCAAGCAGGCCAAAAAATTGAATTTTTTTCAATTTATTTTTGTTTTTTTTATTATTTTTCTGAAATTCTAAACCTAATCTAGCCCCCCGCCCCCTAAAGCTATTTAAACACCCCCACCCCCTCTATTCTACTCACACTATTCGTTCAAATCTCTTGCATTTCTTGAGCTAAGTTCAGTGAGGAGAATTTGGAGAGTTTTTTGCAAGGTTGTTCTGAAGGAGATTTTTTTGCAAATTTGAAGAGTTGATTGGAGTCTTGGAGAGCTATTGGGTTGGAATATTTTTGAGCTACTTGAAAGATTTATTTTTTCCCAGAGATTTTTGGGTTTTCTTCAGTGGTTTTTGCAATTGGTGGAAGGCTTTTTTATATTTTGTTGGGGCTGCTACATAGCTGATCTTGGAGTTGTTTTTGGAGCTGATTTTCTTGGGTGACTTTGATCCAACATCAGAGTGGGTTGTGGAGAGTCAACCAACAACATTTGACAATGAAGGCCTTTCTTGGTTGGACTTGGACCCACCTCCATAAGATGCAGAGACAGATATATTAGAAGCACCAATAGCAGCTTCAAGGCCAGGGGAATCAAGCCATAATCCCATTGCAGACTTGGATGCTACCCATTCTTTAGATGAGGATGAGAAGGATGATGATTGATGATTTGATCATTGATTTTCTATATTGTAGCATGTAGCATTGTAGGATGTAGTATAATACTATGATCTAGCATGTTATTTTGGACTATAAAGGCCTTTTAGAGTCTGCTTCTTGATGCTTGTAACATTTTTGGTTCAACGATGTTTTGCACTAAGTGCTATTTTGGTTATATGCACGCAGCACTATTACTTGCTATATAAATGAGAAGTTTTGCATATTTGTGTATAAATGGTTTGGATTCATATAGATGTACATGAATATATCTGTTTTTTCTTTAAAATATGAATATTTTATGTATTTGGGTAAACTAGTTTTTTTTCTAGTTTTTTTCTAGTTTCGCTTTGATTCTGATCGGTTCCCGGTCCACAAGGTTTTTCAGTTCGATTCCGATAACATTGAATATAGCACATGGTTAAAATCCAAACATGAGCTCTACCCCTTCATCATGGCCATCACCCTGGTTATTAGGGTCTTTGAGTGCCCCACACATCATGAAAGAACCCATGCATGTCCCAACCCTTGGTGGACGATGAACAACCCCACCTTAAGGGGGTAATAGTTGTTGCATATCTCTCACAACATGCTCTTATTTCCTAGAGTCATGAGCAATAATACAAAGATGAATCATAAAAGGCAAAAGGGAAATAATGAAGGGTGGAAAGACAAAGGTCGAGGTAACTCATGTATCCATGATTGCTCCCTTATACATCTATACACCCAAATATGTGGACATCCCTCATCATTACAATCCTTGAACCCATGACATTTGTTTTTTAGACCCCCTGTGTCACCATCCATCTTATCATTTTCACACCTTGTGTCCCCATCCATCTTATCATTTTCACACCTTGTGTCCCCATCCATATTATTTTGTGATTGCTCGCTCATACATCTATACATCCAAATATGTGGACATCCCTCATCATTACAATCCTTGAACCCATGACATTTGTTTTTTAGACCCCCTATGTCCCCATCCATCTTATCATTTTCACATGACCCCTATCAATTGGAAGATGTACCCTAGACCTTTCTTTCCCCTTAGGGGCTAGAAACACCTAATAAAGTTGTTTATTAGCCACTCCTATCTAGGGAGGTAACACTATTAAAAGCTTAAAGCCCCAAATTTGGAAGGGAAACCCATTATGAAGTCTCAATGTACCCTTGATTAACAAGCTTGGTTCACTTAGATGCACTAATGAATTATTGTACTTGATGGTGAGGAAGTGCATCAGATCTTATAAAGTTATATGTAATTATCAAGTAGTTTCACCATGGGTTGGGGAATGTAACTAAGGCTCAAGACCACTAGAGGATCATATTGACACTCCTAGAGGACGTGTTGAGAGCCATGGGACTCCATCATGTGTTAGATCATCATTTCATGACATTGGCACCTTCAGCACCCTCAGTCCTCTGCAGTCTATTCCTTGCCCAACATTATTCACAAGATGATGCACTTGGACCAGAGTGCCCCGGTAGCATTAGCACATTATAGCAGTTGATCCAAGGCACAAAGGAGGTTTGTCTCACCCTTAAGACTTGAGAAGGCAGACATCATCATCAAAGCCCTCATTTCGAGAATTATGTATTAGTGTAGTTTTCCCATGAAGAAGACATGTCGAACACTAATGAGGATGAAAACTCACCAAAGGTGTCATTAGCCTCAATCGCATCCATAAAACAAACTCATGAGAATGATAAGTCAAAGGTTTTATATTAAACACATACTTATACTAAGAGGGGAGTGAATTAGTATAAATATTTTTTCTTATTCAAACATTCATGAATCCTAAGAAACCAATCACATATGAGATCTATCAGTGATAGAAATTGGAACACAAGATTTACGTAGATACCCTTACGAGAAAAAAGCACAAAAAATCTTTTTATAATTATTTATAGACACCAACCTACTAGAGACACCAATCCCCACCACCACAAATATTTGTATATACCAATCTGCTACAAACATTGTTACCCACCAAAAGTGGGTAACCTTATAGGAGAATTTCTCCTATTCTTGTCTTCAGCCAACAGCCCTTGACAGCCACCAATGTAGCTGATGTATTGTGTCACTTCATCTACACTCCCTGAACTATTCATATGTCCCCTAGCCCATTTGTCGAAGGCATATGTTTGAAGGTGGGAAATCCAATCCTAAAGGTATCTTTTTCATTGTGCAATCAAGTGCTTATGCTTGTTTTTCCTTGGGCGTATTGGGCATGGATTATTGGATGACTTGGAAGAAGGAAGGGCTTTAGTTGTAGCTTTGTTCCCTCACCTTAAATGGGCAGGTTGATCCTCAATTATAGTCTTGTGGGATCTCCTCTATTGGCATATCGCTTCAAGAACAACGCTACTTGGGATATTGGGAAACCTAGATTATGGTGTCACAGTCCTGTTTTCCCATTTGACACTTTTCACTCCCCTCCACACATTACAAGCCTATTTCATCATCTTCCCTCTCTGGGTCCACATGACCACTAGGTCCACAAGGCACTGATATGCCCCCTCCCCTTGTCCACATATCTGGGTCAAGCCTAGAACTGTTGCCCCGAAGGCTGACGTAGCTAAGAGAATGTTAAAAGGATATCATGGCCACAAGCAAGAAACAAAATAAAAGAATATCATAAAATGCAAAAGATGGTCGGGACATTTAATATAGCACATGGTTAAAAGCCAAACATAAGCTCTACCCCTTCATCATGGCCATCACCCTGGTTCTTAGGGTCCTTGAGTGCCCCACACATCATTAAGAAAGCCATGCATGTCCCAACCCTTGGTGGACGATGAACTACCCCACCTTAAGGTGGTAATATTTGTTGCATATCTCTCACAACATGCTCTTATTTCCTAGAGTCATGAGCAATAATACAAAGATAAATCATAAAAGGCAAAAGGGAAATAATGAAGGGTGGAAAACCAAAGGCCAGGGTAACCCATGTATCCATGATTGCTCCCTCGTACATCTATACACCCAAATCTGTGGACATCCCTCATCATTACAATCCTTGAACCCATGGTATTTGTTTTTTAGACCCCCCATGACCCCATCCACCTCATCATTTTCACATGACCCCTATCAATTGAAGGATGTAATGTAGACCTTTCTTTCCCCTTAGGGGCTAGGAACACCTAATAAGGTTGTTTATTAGCCACTCCTATCTAGGGAGGTAACACTATTACAAGCTTAAAGCCCCAAATTTGGAAGGGAAACCCATTATGAAGTCAAAATGTACCCTTGAGTAACAAGCTTGGTTCACTTAGATGCACTAATGAATTATTGTACCTGATGGTGAGGAAGTGCATCGGATCCAAGGCACAAAGGCACAAAGGAGGTTTGTCTCACCCTTAAACTACATACAAGTCTCTTTTTTGTTTTTCCCTTGAGGCATTATTTGGATCAGCAAGGTTCCTCATGACAATTTTTTTATGGTTATTTTATGACCGTTTATATATGGCTTACATGCACATCTCTAATTCTTTTTGAAAATTTCATCTTTCTGTGATCACCCAGATTGATCAGTGACAAGCTCTTGCAAACTCTGAAATTCACTTTACCAGTTTATATGCTAAATGTAATTTTGTTTCAAATATTAATAAAATAGCAGTTTTTTTCTTTAGAAAAAAAAAACTATTACAAAGCAATATGTCTCTCTTTGAGAAAGTGTTATGCTTCTCACATAAATCTCAGTTGAGACAATTGATCTTGGCCTTCCTTGATCACTACTTGATCTTGATTCCTGCACACAATTGATCCTCTGTTGCCTCCTTCACTTGCTCTGCAAACCTTGTTGCCTTGCTTCAATTCTTTTGCCCCTTCCTTGCACACTTGGCCTCCTTATCCCTTGCATTGATCTCATATTTCCTAGTGCGCTTCCAACCCTATTTTCGAGCACACTTGAGCTCTTATTTTTTAGGACCCGAACTCCACACAACCTATGCACAACCAATTCTCCTAAATTCTAGCACACATGAGCCTCCTATTCTTTAGGACACAATTCTTGAGATTTGTCTCTTTGTTACAACCTCGTGAGATTTGTCTCTTTGTTACAACCTCGTGAGATTTGTCTTGTCACAAACCTTTATGCACAAAACAATTGATTTTCCTTGTGCCTTCGTCATTCCTTTATAGATTCGATCCATGCTAAATTGGGATAGTTCAAATTTAGAACTCAAGCTCTGAAAGCAAGTTAACTTGGTGTTACTCGCTCTCCTTCCAAACATCATTAGAGTTGTTAACGCGTGCTTTCTCAAATCAACGTTGGAGATCTAATTCACTCTTCCTTCAAGGAAGATTGAAGACTAACTCGCTCTAACTAAACTTCTAACAGCCACCACATTCTATTGTCAAACCAATGAAAACTTCCACTTAATTGAAGCTCCAACTCTACGCATGCTAACTTATGATTATTCTAGTAAGCTGGAAATAACTCATCCTAACTGAAGTCTAACTCGTGAGTACAATTCGAGGTCTTCACTGGCTAAGGCACAAGCCAGAAGACCTTGCTTGCTACATGTTCAACATTAAATGGTAAAACGTTGAGAAAAGAAGAATCCAACAAACAAGCTAAAGCTAAAGTAGAAAAAAAAATAAAAAGAACAATCTAGAAAGAAGCCTGGAGCTAAAGCAAAGAAACAAAGAAAGAAGAATTGAAAAGAAGAGAAAAGTGAAGAGCAAGATGAACTAGATGGGTTAAAAACTAAAATGATAGATCAACAAGCAATAGAGGATGTGTACACCCCTCAAACAAACAATCCAACAAACAAGCTAAAGCTAAAGTAGAAAAAAAAATAAAAAGAACAATCTAGAAAGAAGCCTGGAGCTAAAGCAAAGAAACAAAGAAAGAAGAATTGAAAAGAAGAGAAAAGTGAAGAGCAAGATGAACTAGATGGGTTAAAAACTAAAATGATAGATCAACAAGCAATAGAGGATGTGTACACCCCTCAAAGTTTCACTAGCTCATTTTCCCTAGCAATGTTACCCTAGGAGAAAAATATTTTCCCATACCTACACATGATGCGTCCAACTTCGAAATGTTCACCTTGGACACAAAAAGGAAACAATTAGTGAAACAGACACATAAGAAACAAAAATATTAATGTCGACAAAGAATTGGTATTTACTACCAAGAACATTGTGATAGATACTAATAAATCAAGGCTCAAATTGACTGCTTCTGCAAGACTAGCAATAGCTCAAGCCACTATTTCCGAAGCTATTGATACAGAAAGAGAAATGAAGGAATATAAAGACCAAAATGCTTTGTGCCAAAAAAAACAAGTGGATTATTCAAAATCCAATCACTATGATGTTCAACATTGGTTGGGTATGCCTTCAAGATTCAAAATGAATTGAATGGTGTTCATAGAGAGTTCTATGATGAAAGGCCAAGTACTTAAGGCACAAAGTCAAGACCATTCAAATGTATAGACTCATATTCAAGCCTTTTAGATTACATATAAATAGATCCAATTACAGTTTGGTAGACATACCTTGAGCAGATTCCTTCAAAAAAATCCATTATTCAATAAGAAGGATCTGCCAAATATTAAATATGATCTCAACTATTGGAGGAACATGGCTCAGAATGTTCTGAAAGGAGTCTTGCATGAGATTGCTGAATTTTTTACGTTGTTGGTAGGTAACTGAGAAAATCGTTAAAGTGTGGAAACTCCCATATTTTGGTCCAACAAAAGATTTTTTTCCCTCATGGGAATGTACTTGCAGTTGTTGAATTTATCACTGAGAAGAGTCGACAAAGCATTCAACACCTGTCAAACAGCAATGAATTCGTTATCACTGGGCTGGAATAGGTTGAGCTGTGTTAACCCTCAACCAGTGTAACTATTTCAAACCAACTTTCGATTGGAAGTTAGCCCTTCCAATTTGAGAGAGCTCTCTCAATATACTTAAAAATTTGGCTATGAGAAGCTCAAAAATACAGATGTCTAACTCTGGTTTTCTATGTGATTTTTGCAAGTGAAAAAATGTGAGGACAACCACCAATGGGCCTGGAATCAATTAAAGAAAATCAATTACAAACAACATCGTTTTGTGGAAGCTGAGGCATTTTTGGTTTACTAATGTGAATATGGACATTTACAATAATCACAGCAAATTGAAGGAAGTTGGAGCAATATAACATTGAATTCCAAGTAATCAAATTAGCCATGAAAATTGATAACATAGGAGCATGATAGGATGAAACTGAAACAAAAAATGAATCTCAGGTTAAAATAGAGTATTGTTGCAAACTGTATTTTCATTAACTGAAAAATATACAAAAGTGGTGTTTCACATCATCAATCCCTCTTTTTCAAAGTCAAGAAATCACCCATATATAGAGTGAGATCTTCTTTACAAAATCTGTAATCTAGGGTAGATTCAATCAACAACTAAGAGATCTAATCCTATTTGATTTAATAAAACATGATCCTTCATAGGGATTTTCTGTTACAATTATTTATGAAAATAAAATTGTTTGTAGTGTGGCACTGTATTTGTGGAAATTCATACATCTGGCCCTTTGAATCCTGTTGTGTTGCCCTATGTGCCTCGCTGCCCTTTTTCTTGCTGCCTCTGTGTCTTGTTGTCCTCTTTGTTTTGCTACCTTTTGTGTCTTGCTACCCTCCTTTCTCTGTGCTCTGTTTAATGACCATGTTGCTGAATAAACGCCAAAAATACCCTCATTGTCCCACCTTTAACTGCATTCTATTTGATGATTGTGTTGTTGGATACATGCTGAAAATATCCTCGTCGTCCTCTGATTGGAAAGCGAAATGGATGTTTAATGCTTGTTGATCTGGGTCGCTTATTGCAATCGCAATACAAGGGAGGGTCTTTTAACATTGATTTATGGTAATTCCCTAATTTTCCGAGCGTAACGGTTTATAGAATGCATCACATAAAATATCACATCCGGGAGGTTCTTGCATATCGCAATTGCAAGTCGGAAAGGACTTCGGGGAGCACGAATTTATGACTATGTGATTCCCAACTGCGATATCACAATCAGCGGGAAAAGACTTATCGCAATCAGCTGGGTGTATCACAATCGGCAAGCGGAACAAATATCGCAATTAGCAAGGCAGAGGATCATGGGACTTGGATATGACAATCAATGGAGAAATTTGCGATATGCGATATCGGCAGAGGACTTTGCAATATTGCAATCAGTGGAGAAATGTGCGATATGCAATATCGGCAAAGGACTTTGCAATATTGCAATCAGCGGAGGACTGACTTACAATATCGCAATCAGCAGGTGAAACTTTATCGCAATCGACGATCGGACTTTTGTGATATGCTATCGGCGGCAGAGGGATTTATTGCGATCGGCCGGAATGCGATATCACAATCGCAAAAGGAAAAGGAAGATGGGCAGAGATGTATTGCAAAGCAAAAAAGAGAAGGGTCGATAACGATTGGTTTTGCGAGTCTCAACCTTTTAAAAGGACTGTGGCATGTTTTACTAATGTTTTAAAGTATTTCAAAGGGGAATGGGGAAACATGACTAGAGTTCGAAATGGATTAATGCGGCTAGAGTTGGGATATTAATAAATGAATGGAAATGGCTAAAGTTTTTAAAAACAAAGGATGAAATGGGGTGGGTGAAAGAAATGGGTTTTAGATAATTTCTCCAAAACAATTTAAACTGGACCTGTTCATCATCCTTAAATCTCCAAATGTAAGCACAGCAACCTCTTTTAGAAAAGCAATAGATAGATGTAAAGAGCATTGCTAAAAAACCTTATCTCAAATAACTAATCAAACTAAAAATTAATTCTAGGAGTTATCATGGATAACAAAATCCATGAAACGCTATCTTGAACATTCCACCAAGCATATTAATTAAAACATTATTGCCTCCCCAAGAAAGGTATGAAAGGAGACTGAATCAAAGTATATCTTCTTAAAAAGTTGCTTTCGAACAACATCAATTTCCCTAATGTGATCTTCTTGGCAATATTTTTGAAGCTTGGAAAATGTATATTGAAAATTATAAAAAGGACAAAGAATGAGCATCCACTAGCCAAGTGGAGGATACCAAAAGCTTGGCAAATGTATATTGAAAATTATAAAAAGCACAAAGAATGAGCATCCACTAGCCAAGTGGAGGATACCAAGGCTACTGAAGTGTTTTGTCTCGCCTTTCCTATTGTATAAATAATATGGATGCTAGAAAGAAACGATCTTTTACTTCAGATTGTAAACTATTTTCAAGATTAATTGAGAAGCCAATGTTGGCCACTTTTCACGCAATTGTAATTGATTCTTCTTGTTGTTTTCAATTATTGCTTATTACTAAATTTAAAATTGTTATTAGTAATTTGAACACAGGCTAACCTCATTTTGTTGCATGTTTTAATGGCTGAAATAATTGTAGCATTTATATTCACTCTTCGTGAATATAGCTAGGCAAAATAATATGGTCTTTCTTAGGCAAAATTCGATCCTAGAGCGAGGGCTTGGGATTCCCAAAGATTCCACCGTTAGAATTGCCTCAAATTTGAAAGAGAGGGAGGGGACCCACCAGCGCAGTAGCCTATAGGATATCGAAGTTTTTCCTTGGGTCGCTTCCCGAGAAATTGATCCCCTAGGTGACCTAATGGGGCGAGGAAAAGGGGAAAATGGTAAAAAGAGGGTTAAAATGATCACCCCTTTAAGGGACCAGTGCCTAATTCACTTGGGGATATGGAGTCAAGGATGGTGATGAGTAAGAATTTGGTTTCTTGATCAAGGAAGCCCACAAAGTCAACTTCATCTAATTTTGAGAGAAAGAGAAAAAAAATAAAATTGACCTTCAAGCATTTACACTTCAAAGCAAACGATGCAAGCTTGTTGAGACAAGTAATCTCTAGGACATTTCATTCATGTAACATTGGCCCATACATTAAATTAGCTAAAACATGCTCAATTCCACATTTCTATTATGCAGCGACTAGCCCTGATTTTAGCAGTATGCAGCAATAAGAATAATAACATCAAAATTCACTTTAAATGTTATAGAGTATATCCAACCAGCATTTCTTTCACAAGATAAAGCTCCAAGACAAGATAAATAGCCCAAATCCATACGTCAAAATTCATCCATTTCCAGAAAATATCCTCCAAGGAAAAATTGTGAAGTTCTCTATGATTAGAGAGAACCCAAATAAAGTGATGATCCAAATGAATGCATCTAACATCAATATATAGGCTCCTAAGGAATTTGAATTAGCCTATGGGCCTACATTAGCCCCTAATGATAAAATAATGTGAAAATAAAAACCCTATTAGTGACAAGCCCACCAAACTAGCTCACAAACGGAAAAATAAACCTCACAAGGAGTCAAATAATAATATGTACATGTCATGGGGCCCTCCAAAGGCCTAATAATGTCTTGAAGAGCCATACTAAGGAATAAATTCCTTGGAATATGATGGACAAGGGGGTGGCCCCTTGTTCCCCAAGTAATAGACCTATGGTGCTCCCAGTGGGTCTGAGGGCACATAAATTACCCCATAGGTCTCCATATGAATCGAAGATGCCTGTAGATCCTCTCCAAGGATCCGAGTGGTGGAATGAATGTTGTCATGACATCGTACAAGTCGTAGGACACCTACCATGTGTGTGGGGATCTTGTAGGGGCCTGATGAGCATAATGTACCAAGCATATCACCATCATCCCAAAAGTGGATCACTAGTAGTCTCTGAGCATCGATGAAGATCCCTGGAGTGTTGTCCACTATTGTGGAGGCCAATAGCTCTCGAAGCACACCCTATATGTTTTAATGTAGACCTTTGGGGTTAGGATCTCGTATAAGGAGACCAAATCCAAATGGAAACCACCTGTAATCCTGCATAAGATCCAATGTGTCCCCTAGGCTTCTAGCACAACGAGTCATTAAAATAATTTGGTAAAAGAGCTTACAAATCATGGATAACAAAAGGGCACTTCACAATGGTATGCCCTTCCATAGTGGGCTTTGGCATGTGCTAGTGTCTCCAAGCTCCAAAGGGGGTTAACCAAGTACCTTATTAGGTGGTTTCAGCCCTTAAAGGGGATAGTATGTTCAAGGTATATCCCTCTAATGGGGGTAGCAAGTGATAAATAAGTGGAATCTTGGGCCACATATTGGGGCATAGGGGTAGCTAGATAAGGGGAATCCCACACATGGGTATGTAATGTGTAGGAAGGTGCATCTTTATTAATGTGTAGGAAGGAAGCCCACATCTTGATTTTTCCACCCATCTTTATATGACTTTTTCCTTTCATGAATTTTCTTTAATTAACAACTTGGGCCTCAAAGGACAAGAGCATGATGTATAAGATATCACAGTGATTACCCCTTTTAGGTAGGGCAGTTCATTTCCCTCCAGGGGTTGGGACAATTATTGGTTCCTGAATAATAAAGAAGGCTCATCTAGGGCCTATGGAACCAGGGTGATGGCCATGGATTGGGGTAGAGCTCATGCATTGGTTTTTGTCCACGTGCTAATTATTTGATCCCGACCATATTTTGCATTTTGTGGTAAAGTTTCCTGTTAAATGTGGCCAATTATGCTTTTTTTCTTTTCTTTTAACTGCTTCAACCTCTGAGGCGTCATTCTAGGCCTAATCCAAGGTGGGGGCAAGGGAATATGGAGGTTGGCTCTATGTGGACCCAGGTGCGAAAAATGATGAATGGGGTACAGTGAGTGGAAAGCGAGTAATATGTGCGGATAAATGAGCGGGACCACGCACCTAAAGTCGAGGTTTCCCAAGTAGTACCACCCTAGAACCAAATGGTCAATAAAGGAAATCCCACAGGACTAAGATCCAAGGGTAACAACCAAAAGAGATCAAGGGGACAAGAGCACAAACTATGCCCACCCTTTCTGCAAAATTCCCCCATCAATCCATACCTAGAAGTATCCATGATAGGTAAACCCAATACTTAATTACCAAATGACAAGACATACCTTTAGATTCGGGAGGCCCACCTTCAAACATACGATCAATACAGATGGGCAAGGGACCAAATGGCTGGCTTGAGTGGCATATAAATGGCACAACGAGCTAGTAGGAGGCTGCAAGGGATTGTTGGCTATCGGCAAAGTTTCATCATGGAGAAAAAATTCTCCTGGGTATATCACCCATTAAGTGGTGGGTAACATGTCCCATTCTTTTCTTTCTTGCGAATATAACATTTCCCCTGACATTTCCACTTTGGGGGGTCACGTTTCTAGTTGCAACCATTTTGGAAACATCTAGACATTTCCACATTTTGTGCAGTAGTAATCCTAGCTAGTAGTTTATTTTAAGAACAAATTATATTTTAGATTTGGAATGGCATCTAGGACTTAGACTTTAATAACTCAACACAAAATCCATTTATTGGTAACCAGGCCGTTAAATCAAAGGAGTTTGCTATCTCAAATAGAGAAAAGACTAATTAGGCCATATCATCATGTGAGTACCCTTCATTTGACAATGGATAATTTTTTTGACATCAGCACCACCGTATGGTGCAACAATGAAAGTATCATTCAACTTACTCATCTTCCAATTTGTCACCAATGCAACAAACACATCAACCTCCACATGCACTTCATTTGACAGCTTATCCAATATCAAGTCCTTGAAGTGCTTTAAGGCCAAACAAATGATCAAAGTATTGATATTTCCAGTCTACCCTTAATGGAAGCTAAGTTCTCTCAGCGTCAATCCATATTAGGAGTTCAAGTATTTGTCTTTCATGCCTCCTCCTCCTATCACTTTTATGTATCCTTCAATCCTATGCTAAGTAGTTCTTAAAGGGGGGCGTTGGGATATTTTGACATTCAAAGGTAGTTTAAATTCAACTTTGTTTAATTTATTTTTATTTAGTAAGTTTAAATTCAACTTGGTCAAACATGTTTTTACTGTGTTTCTCTATTGTGCTTTTGTACTTTAAATATCTAACTATCAAAATGATGCCATATACATGAGTGAACTATTCATTTTCTCCTTGTTTATAATGGCACTTGCTATGTGGCTTGCCACCTGATTGGTTCATGATCTCTATTTAAGGAGCATGGAGGATCCTCTGTGTTGAAAATAATGTAATGTTCACATGTGCTCATGGCCATCTCATATTCTCCCATTAAAGCATTTTGTTCTTATGGCAAAGACATTCATTTATTGTAATACTAGGTTATGATTAAGGTCAACCTAGTCAACTTTGATATGTAGGCTTAATAACCCTCTTGGGGAGTGCACCTGCTCATAGAAATCTCATATTCTCCCATTAAGGCATTTTGTTCTTATGGCAAAGGCATTCATTTACTGTAATACTAGGTTATGAGAAAGATCAACCTACTCAACTTTGATATGTAGGCTCAATAACCATCTTGGTGAGTGCACCCTACATATGTGAGACCATAAACCACCTTGGGATGATGCATAGATTGAGTTGTGTATAATAGACAGCTAAAACCTCATTTGTTATACCATCTTGTGAGATCATGTGATCGTAACATCATTCTTCAGCGCACAGCCATTGTTTGTTTATACAAGTGATTCAACCTATGAGGATTGATTAGGCATTAACTGTGGCTAAGGCCATCATTTATTCTAACCCTAGATTCTACTAAAGGCCAACCTAGACTGCTTTGATATGAAGGGTCAATAACCATCTTGGGGGATGCACCCTACTTATGTGAGCCCACAACCCTCGTGGGAGGATGCCCTACTTGAGCATTGTCTAATGACAAAGTTCGCATACTCAGAGGAATGTTTTGATACTAATGTAACGAACAAAGTTCGTTCACACTTTGAGAACAATGTAATGAACAAAGTTCAGTTACGCTCTGGTACCATTGTAGCGACAAAACTTAGAGTTGTTTGTGCTTTTTAAATGTAAAATACACAAAGCTATTGTAAATAATATTTTGACTTATAAAATGAATGTACAAAAGTTGATTAAATGTTACAATGAGGGTCTGCTTATATATCTAGGTAGGTGCCCTTTCAATGACTGGTCATGTCTTTTAGAAATATTCCTCTTCATTTACTAATCATTAATCAACTATAATTATGATTGTTATTTATTCATTTATATTTATTTTATTTTATATAGATTATATTTGTAACATTGTCCCTCTCTTCAAAAGCTTTGTCCTCGAAGCTTTATTGTTAGATAATTTCCTCCATGTTGCATACCTCATTTTGGCATGTTGATTTCTTCCTTGCGAACCACATTCCCCCTTTTCTTAAAAGTTGTCTTATTTATTATTTATCGAGATGAATTTAATTAATTAATTATATCTATATATAATTATTAATATATAATTTTATATATTTTTATATTTAATAACTGAAGTCACTTATAAAAAAATTATTATAAATAACTTTATAATTTTAATAAAGTTACTATAATAAATTTATAAAGTTATTTCGATTATCAAATTTAATTTGTTTATTAGTTGTAAATTTATATTTTTTTATTTTCCAGATGGCCATCGTACACATTTGTACGGTCATGTCCCTTACAGTGGAATTGTTAGTACTTTATTAGTGTTTGTTTAGAATAGCGGCATCACATCCCTTACACGTCAGCTCGCTTATCTCCAATGCCAATCGCCAAGTGGTCCCTATATACTTTTCAAGCAAAAAAGGTTCATGTTCATCAAGTTCATCATGGATAACTCCATTGTTGTTTTCCTATGAAGCTTCCACTACTCAAGCCAACAGAGATGATGCAGTTGATTTTTGTTAAAATTGGCAACTAGGGCCAAACTCCATGTGGGTCATCTTATTAATGGAAGCTGATATTTTTCTTGGATCCCTCTCATCGAGAGGTGTAGGATTGATCTAAAGATCATCTGATTCCGATAAGTATTCATGGAGATATGAATTTATTTGTGTTATGGGACAATTCATCAAGGTTGGCCAGCAACCAAATAAATCCCACTTGTGCTCAACGTTTTAGTATAAATAAAGGTGGCCTTCAAGTCATTTCAACACTTGGGATCTCTTCCTCTCTACTTGTCTTTGGGTTTTAGTAGGAGGAGAGAACCTAAGGGATAACGCTACCCTAATCAAGAGGGTAAAAGCCGGAACTGCCGGAAAAGCCAAAAAAGCCGGAAAAGTTGAAACAGCCGAAACAACTAGAAAATCCGAAACTGTCGGAAAAGTTGGAACTGCCGAAAAAGCTAAAAAAGTCAGAAAAGCAGAAACTCTTATGAGACATTCAGAGTCATTAGAGAATGGTATGAGACATTCTCGATCAATTATTCTTCTTCATGGTTCAGCAGAGCAGAGCAATGTAGGGAACTGATGGCGGAGATAGTACAGTCGGACATATGGATCAGCCGGACATATGGATCAGCGGATGGAGTTCTCCCTAGTTGAAAGGGAGTGTTAAAATTGGCAACTAGGACCAAACTCCATGTGGGTCATCTTATTAATGGAAGCTAATATTTTTCTTGGATCCCTCTCATTGAGAAATGTAGGATTGATCTGAAGATCATTTGATTTCGATAAGTATTCATGGAGATATAAATAACGGCGGCCTTCAAGTCATTTCAACACTTGGGATCTCTTCCTCTCTACTTGTCTTTTGGTTTTAGTAGGAGGAGAGATCCTAAGGGATAACGCTGCCTTAATCCAGAGGGCAAAAGTCGGAACTATCGGAAAAGTCGGAAAAGCCGAAAAATCTGAAACTGTCGGAAAAGCCGAAATTGCCGAAAAAGACGGAACTACTAGAAAAGCCGGAAATGTTTGAACTGTCGGAACTGCCGAAAAAGTCGGAACAGCCGGAAAAGCCAGAAAAGATGGGACTGTCGGACAAGCATGCTAGGGACAACAAGCAAGCAAGCTGCAGCCAACACATAGGTCAGGATGGCAACATGGTGCAGCAATGGCACATAGTGCAGTACAATGATGGGTACAGTCATGATTAATGAAGCGTGATGAGATGCAGCATAGTGATGATGGGTGCAGCATGGTGCAACACGGCGAGGTGCAACATGATAACGAAATGCAACACAACGATAGGTGAAGGAGTCACCTTGGAGAATCAATTGAAGCAACATGCCTTCAACTGATCTCATGTATCATATTCTTAGAGACGATCTATGCTCTTATCTAGATAAGTCAAAGTGTTGACTTCTGTTGTAAATGTACTATATCTCTCTCTCTAATGAACTATTGAAGAACATATAAGAAGAATTGGTCAAGGGTTTCCCCACATTGTGTCTTGTCCCTGGCTAGCGCCACATCTTGTGTCTTCTTGTCTTGGCTTGTCTTCTACGATTCAAATTTATGTTCTATCTGCAGTTTACTTTAATGCTGATGTGATTGCTAATCTGGAAAAGATATTGAGCTAACTATGAAAATTGAAAGAAATTGCTCTAAGCATACAACATACCTAAAATTAACAATTTTATAATCTTGCAGCCCATGAACGTTCCATCCCTTACAGAACCATAGTCTACTCCACCAACACTATGTCATATGCCTGCGTCAATACCCCAAGAACGTATGCATGAGGGAATATTTACATGTTCCCTGACTTCTACAGGTTGGCACACCATAGCTAGATCAAGATAATTAGAACAAACACATCATCCTTTTTGGTGATGATGATTCATCCTAGACAAAATTTGCAGTAGTTGTTTGGGGCAACGGTATCTCACACAACAGACTACCAGCATCTACAACGATGTTTATTTTCATAGTAGAATTGTACAACAAATCCTTCATGTACACTTTAAAACTATTATCCAGTATAATAATCTTATTCAAGTTGGCAGGAATCTAGTTTGTGTCCAGTACATTGTAATATAAATAGAAGGGGCAATGAGGCATGAAAAATAGTGTGGGTCTCTCCACTGTACGTCTTGCATTTTCGTCAAAAGAGAGACAAGTACAGTCCAAGGCATTTATAGCCATTCGGTCAACTTCAGAGAGGACTAGATCGTAGACCTCAATATCATTCACGCATTTAAATCTCTCTCTCAATAGAATTGTAAAAGCTAATTGCATTGATGAATTCCCTCTATAAGAATCGATTTTTCCAGTTGGCACACCATAGCTAGATCAAGATAATTAGAACAAACACGTCATCTTTTTTGGTGATGATGATTCCTCCTAGACAAAATTTGCAGTAGTTGTTTGGGGCAACGGTATCTCACACAACAGACTACCAGCATCTACAACGATGTTTATTTTCATAGTAGAATTGTACAACAAATCCTTCATGTACACTTTAAAACTATTATCCAGTATAATAATCTTATTCAAGTTAGCAAGAATCCAGTTTGTGTCCAGTACATTGTAATATAAATAGAAGGGGCAATGAGGCATGAAAAATAGTGTGGGTCTCTCCACTGTACATCTTGCATTTTCGTCAAAAGAGAGACAAGTACAGTCCAAGGCATTTATAGCCATTCACTCAACTTCAGAGAGGACTACATCGTAGACCTCAATATCATTCACACATTTAAATCTCTCTCTCAATAGAATTGTAAAAGCTAACTGCATTGATGAATTCCCTCTATAAGAATCGATTTTTCCAAGGCCATAGAGAACCAGTGGCAATTTTGAATAACTCTGCAATGTGTTAGGGCATATATCTATATATTTTCCCTATAATTTGGTTGGAAAAAGTGACATAAATCTGCAATATGTTATCCATCCAGGAAGGTTACGTTCACTCTCACCATCAATATTTTCAAAATAAGATTAATTTTTTTTTGTATGGGGATCTAGTTGCCTTTCATTGTAAGTTATGAAATGAGTTATGAGCTTTGAATAACACAAATCAAAAGAAACACCATTAATTTTGAATTCTATTATAGACACTAAAATAGTGGGCAGAGAAATAATTTCAGTTACATCTTCTCTGATGCTCAACACTTAGTATAGTTGGAAATAACCTTGAGACCTAACTTTCGACTTAGTGTCGTGTTGTTATTATTATCTTGAGATGGAGGGTTCTTAGAAATTTGTATTACATTAATTTCACCAATTGTACCCAAAACTTTCATCAGATCTTCTGCATCAGATTCTTTATCAAGGCCACTTATAAAAATTACAAGTTTCTTTTGTTTCTTCCCATTATTTAAGCTGGCAGGCATGCCATTAATTTCACGTTCATCATATTTTTCAGCTTCTTCAACAATCTCCCGACTGGCAGGCTCATCTTTATCTTTAAGATCATATTCATTCTCATCATAATCTGAAATTGACATAAACTCTTCCTGATCTTCTACAAAATGTAGTGATTCTTCATGAAAAATTTAGGTAGATTCATTTTTTTCGTCCCTGCTTCTATCCTCAATTGTCATATTTTTCTCTGTCAAAACTCTTGGCTCAAACTCATCCTCTTTAACATTAATGCCAACTTCTATTGTAGGTGCTAAATCTGGTGTTCTAAAAGCCTTCAGGGATTCTGTAAATGACCTTTTTATTTGTTGTAATGATTCTCGAATTTCACTTAACAGTTCAATTTTAGATTTATGAAACTCGCTTAATTCCACGATTTCAGGCTCTAAACTAAACAGTGAATTGTGCAGTGGCTAATGTCCAAAGGCTCGAATCGCTCTTATACCGCTATAACAATAAAGTTCGCATACTTAGAGGCATTCTGTGAGACCAATGTAACGAACAAAATTCGTTCACGCTTTGATACCCAATGTAACGAACAAAGTTTAGTTACGCTCTGATACCAATGTAGCGACAGAACTTAGATTTGTTTGTGCTTTTAAATTTAAAATACACAACCGTATTGTAAATAATATTTTTATTATAAAATGAATGTACAAAAGTTGATTGAATGTTACAATGAGGGCCCACTTATATATCTAGGCAGGTGCCCTTTCAATGAATGGTCATGTCTTTTAGAAACATGCCTCTTCATTTACTAATCATTATTTACTTATAATTATGATAGCTATTTATATTCATTTATATTTATTTTATTTTATTTGATATAAATTGTATTCGTAACACATTCTATAAATTAATAACTCAAAACTCATTTGTAACATCATATTCTATGATCATGTGATCTTGCGATCATTCTTCAACCCTTGCGCATCATCCTGTGTGATCATGTGATCTTGCGATCAATTATTTAACCTATGCACATAAATGCATAAATTGAGTGGTGTATAATAGACAACTCAAACCTCATTTGTTATATCATCTTGTGAGATCATGTGATTGTGTCATCATTTTTTAGCCTACAGACATCGTTTGTTTATGCAAGTCATTCAACCTATGAGCACTGATTAGGCATTAACCATTGTTGAGGCCATCATTTATTGTAACTCTAGACTATGCTAAAGGCCAACCTAGACAGCTTTGATATGAAGGCTCAATAATTGTCTCGGGGGATGCGCCCTACTTATGTGAACCCACAATCATTGTGGGAGGATGCCCTACTTGAGTATTGTATATACTATATATTAGTAACTCAAAACTCATTTTGAATACCATCTTCTGTGATCATGTTATCTTGCGATCATTCTTCAACCTATGTGCATCATTCTTTTGTAAAAGTCATTAAACCTACCAACATCATATCATCTTGTGTGATCATGTGATCTTGCAATCAATCCCTTAACATATGCGCATCATTCTTTCATACAAGTCATTAACCATACGAGCATCGTATCTTTGGTGTTCTTTTGAACTAAAGCTCTATTTTTTTCTCTTTTATTCAAGCACTTACACCTATGGGTATTGCATCTTTGGCATTATCTTGATCTATGGTTGTGTTTTTTCTCTCTCTAGCACATCTTCTGGAGATCTCTTGTGCACATTTTTAGTGTTGATTACACTTTTACTTTTCCAGGTTTGCCAGTTTGTGGCTTTGTAACTTTTTTGTTTGATTCCATTCAACCCCTTAATTCTCTTTTGAGCTCAATATTTTCTCGATGATCAATCAACATGGTAGAGGTTTTTACTAAGTTGTCGGAAATGGCTACCTGAAAACCCAAAATGTGGTTTTCCGTTTTGGATCCATATCAAAGCCAAAACGGCATAAAAATGCCGGAAAAAAGTATTTGGTGCCTTTTTTGTTTTTGGAAACTTCCCATTTTTTAGAGCCATTTTTCAGGCGTTTTTACAAAAAAACCCTCCCGTTAAAAAAAAAATACGTTTGGCTGAAATTGTGATACGTTTTGGCATAAATCAAAACGTTTTTTTAAAATGCACGCCTTGCCCATCGGGAACGGTGAAGCTGGATTGCATTTTTTAACACATTACTTTTAATTTTTAAAGTGATACAACTTACCGTTTCCAACTTTACCCTAACATAAACAACAAGTCATGAGTGCTGCCGCCGATTGTCATCGCCGCTGAGAAGATGACTATCCACACTCCAGCATCATCGCCGCTGAGAAGATGACTATCCACACTCCAGCATCATCGCCGCCGAGAGATATAGCAGCACAGTGCAGTGTTCTGAACATCGTCAAAGCATCGTTGGTCCAGGTATATACTAAACAGTGGTGGTGTTATCATTATGTATTCAGTGGAGCACACATTTTAGTCTTTAAGCAGTTTAGCGGTGAAAGTCCCCTCATTTATATGTTTATTTTAAGCAGTTTAGCAGTGAAAGTCCCCTCATTTATATGTTTATTTCTTATGTTTCGTAACTCGTTACCTCTCCTTTGGCTCATAATCACCTGGTTCATGTTTGAAACTTTGAAGTCGATGACAATGTTCAACAGCCTAAGTAAAGTGCCTCCAACATGGTCAAGACTCAAAACATTAGGGAAATACCCCACAGTCTACCATATTGACTCATGAATAGACATAGACTCTAGAGAAATCAAGAAAGAGCATGTTAGCTGTAGAAACACTAAGAGTGATAAATATTAAAAAACTGTCGACCTCTTTTTGCAAGTAGATATATTTTTCAGAAAATGGAAATCAGGGGTAACTTATAAAATAGTAAAATACCGACTTCTCGTTGCAATCCGCCATTTGGTCAAATACTTATTAAATTGAAGCTTTGGGGGGCTTCCACAGTGCAACATATGAGCTATTACTTCTAGTCCCTGGAATTATCAGCACATGTTGTAATTTGTAACTGTAAGACTATACAGTGTAACTCATTAATGCATGAGTCATGACTCATGTCCCATGGGAACTAATAAGAATAATCAATTTCTCATGAATCTGAAATTCATACTGTCTAGCCACTAGTGTGGAGCCTTTCCTCATCCTACTGTTTGGCTTTACAAATCAAAACTTAGAAGGGACATGTTTCATTTTCATTTAACTACATGCCAAACTAGTTTTACTACTTTCAAGCAAAAAGACCTTCTTAAGTTATTTCTAGTCACAACTTTGATAAGAGTCCGATAGAATGTTCCGGCCACCATTTGAACTTTGATGTATGAATATGCCAGATTTCTCTATTTTGGGCCTTGGCCCTTGGGCCTTCTTGGATCTTCCTTTAATTCTAAATTTTAACTTTTTAAGTTTGTAAATTGTAACTTGTTTTTGTTTATATACATATTTGATATTTGTCAATTTTCTTTTTTCAGTTTCATTTACATCATCATCATTCATGGCAACTTCAAGTTCACCCATTCATGAAGCAGAGAAAGTGGCACAGGAAATTGAATCAACCCCTAAAGTTGATCCAAAGTCACCACTTTGAAAATATGTATCTACTATTGGAAAGATCCAAGGAGATGAATCATTCACATGGGTCTACAGTGAGTGTAAAAAGGAGTATAATGGATCATACACACGGGTTAAAGCACATTTGTTTGCGTTAAGAAACAATGGGGTTCAAATATGCAATGGCCCACCTAAAGAGAATGGGACAGATGGAAATGGTTTAAGCAAAGTAAAAATTGCAAAATATCAAAGAAAACAAGACAAGGCAGATGCTAAAGCAAATGAGGTAAATCCTGCCTCCCATTTAAAACACCCAACAACATTGGGAGCATCTTCATCAAAGCCTCCACTTCATTCTCATGGAATTGTTGGTTCAAAGCGGTCAAATATGGGACTGCTTGAAAAGATTTTTAATAACGATGCTCGAGAGATAGCAGATGCAGTTGTAGCCCAATGCATTTATGCAAATGGTCTTCCCTTTAACCTTGTGCGATCTTCTTACTGTGCAAAGATGGTAAAAACATTGAATGAAGCCCCAAGAGGGTACAAGAGCCATGGATATGAGAAGATACGCACCACATTGTTGAGTGCTCAAAAGTTACATTTGGAAGCTAAATTAGGCCCCATTCGTGATTCATGGCTCATTTCAAGCGTGTCCATCATTTCTGATGGATGGAAAGATCAAAGAAATAGGCCTTTGATCAATGTGATTGCTCAAAGCCCACATGGGGCAATGTTTTTGAAGGCAGTGGATTGAGGGGAAGATGATAGATTCTCAATTCATTGCTAACATCTTGATTGAAGCAATTGAATTGGTGGATCCAGAAAATGTAATCCAGGTAATAACTGACAATGCAACGGTGTGTAGAGCAACAGGCCTAATTATTGAAGGCAAATATCAACACATCTTTTGGACCCCCTGTGTTGTACATTCATTGAACCTCATGTTGAGCAAGATGGGAAAGCAAATTGAGTGGATTCGAGTTATTTTTGAAGAGGCAAAAGAAATTCAAGCCTCTGTCACGAACTACCACATGTCCCAAGGCATCTACAGGGAATTTGCTAAGTTGGAGCTCCTTAAGATACCTATACTTTAAAAGTTTAAACTTTAAAGTTTATTAAATATTTCATAAATTCTAATTTCTGACTCTAAATTCAAATATCTAAATCGGATTTTCAAATGTCATGATTCGTGAATCATAATAGTTATTCAATCAAATTATGATTTTTCATTTGTTGGAATTTGAAACATTGGCAATTTAACACCTGCAGGTTGCCAAGACTTGATTTGCTTCTCACACCATAATCTTAACAAGGCTTATGCATTACAATCAACGGTATGTAGTTCTCTTTGGAATCAACGGAGGCAATCCCAATCTGATAGAGCACAAGCAATGAAGCGATTGGTTGTTGATAATGAATGGTGGGATAGGGTGGAGTACCTCTTGACATTTACTAAGCCAATTGTGGATTTGTTGTGTATGTTTGACACAGATATGCCTAATTTGGGAAAGGTGTATGTGGGCATTGATTTCGTGATAGAGAAGATAAGGTTGGTTATAAATGCCAAGGAGAATGACCCGGATGAATTCTTTTACAGAGAAGTAAAAGATATATTGACCAAAAGGTGGAACAAGATGACCACCCCATTGCACGTTTTGGCATATGCAATGAATCCAAAATATTATGTTGCAGAGTTGCTACGTGATCCAAAAAGAAGTGCACCAAACAAAGACCCAGAAGTCACAGAAGATTTAAAAATGCTTTTAGAAAGTTGTGTAGATCCTGAAATTGGGCTTCGGATTCATGCATAGTTTTCTCATTTTGTGGAATCAGAGGGTTGGGGTTATGATATTGAGTGTATGCGAGACAAGACCAGATTAAGTCCAATTGAGTGGTGGAACTTCTATGGTGGGACACTTCCACATATCCAAAAATTGTCCATCAAGATCTTGTCACAAGTTGCTAGTTCTTCTTCAACAGAAAGGAACTGGAGTACATACAGCTTCATCCATTCAATGAGGCGAAACAGATTGGGCTCTAAGAAGGTTGAGGAACTAGTGTATGTTCATTCAAACCTTCGCCTTCTGTCAGACAAGAGAGATGAATACAAATTTGGGCCCACCAAATTATGGGACGTAGAACCAGAGTTGCCTGACTTGGATATGACATTGAATGCCATGTCTCATATGAATTCGTTTGATGTGGAGTCACCAATAGGTGGATCTTCAAGTGGACATGGCAGCAATGTTCTCAGTCCCACTTCCAAAGAGGATGTGGAATCTTATAGTGGCATGAATGAAGACATATTTGATGATATGTAAATGTAAGTTATGATGTTGTTTTAACTTTTAAACTTTTGAATATCCATATGAATTATGAATAATGATAGTAGACTGCCAGCTAAGTCACAGGACACGTCCTCCAGGGTCCCGTGTCCCGTATTTTACGTATTGGACACGAAAACAGCCCTAATACGTGTCGAATACGATTTTAACCGTGTCATGAAAACTTGAATACGTATTTGTCGTTTTGCTTTGTGTCCTAAATGTAGCATACGCGTATTTGGTTTGTTGAATACGTTGCCCTAACGTATTTCGACATGTTGAATACGTACTGGGAAAAAACAAAAATTAAAGCCTATGCGTTGGTCTATTCCGGGTTATTTTCGTTTGAAGCTGTTGTCTGGAGCTGTGAGCAGGGTGTTTGCCTTTGAAGTGTGCAGCGTTCAAGACCGTAAACCTGGAAATTTTGACATACTTGGCAACAAATATTTTTAGTGAATATGAAAATATTTATATATATATATATATATTGACATACTTGGCAACAAATTCACTGGAAATTTCCAGTGAACATCCAAACAGTAAAATTGTGACCGATACTCACCCCTCTTTTGCTAGAAGTTTACATACGTTTTGTAACTCTGGCTCCGAAAGATGCGAAAAAATGTCATGTGGATGTGTAGCCTTGTTGACATTGGAAATAGAGGCCTCAGAAACACCATTTGTTTTAGTTTTCACATCACTCTTGTGAATCTCAGTTTCAGGTCTGGTTGTAGAACATTCATCCCTTTCAGTATTTAAAGCCACATTAGACACCATTTCAGGCATAGTTTGAGTTTCTTTCCCCATATTCAAAACATCCTCTCCATATGAAGAATGTGATTCATCCTTGAGTTCAACATTCTTGAGAACCACATTGAGAAGATCCATGACCTGTATGGCATAAAGTAAATGATGGCATCAACCAACACATTTGGAAAACTGTAGTTTAGTTATCGGTACAGCCAAGTTTTTAATGAATATTAAATACAATACCATGTTCAGCAACTGCATAAAAACAGTTGAATCACAAGGAGGACAAGCTAAACCTAATGAAAAGTAGAACAATACTTGCTCCAAGTGACTATTGCTTCGTAAGACAAGTGGCTCATTAAGAAGTTTTAGAAGCACAGCCAGAGATATTTCTCCTTTCTGGGAGCCATCCAAAGACCACGAAACACACTTTTTGTCAAGTAACTTTTCTTTCCCTTTAGCTTTCTTCAACTCTAAAGCTGTCCTACATGACGACTCCAATGTTGAACATGGTTCCATATAAACTAGAAGATTTGCAACAGATAAACGATTTGTTGCCAAGTATGTCAAAATTTTTAGTGAATAT
>APFE030670236.1:103221-126006 GCA_000404065.3 Pinus taeda | reverse complement strand
TTTTTAAATATATATAAAACGTGTCCCCCGTGTCCTGTTTCCAGGTCGTTGCGTTTCGTATTGAATACTCGTATTTACGTGTCCTCCGTGTCTCGTGTCCTCGTGTCATGTGACTTAGACTGCCAGTCATAGTTCATTTTGTACTTTGTACCAGTGTTGTTAAAAGCGCGATTAAATCGCGCTTTTTTCAAAAAATCTCGAGTTTTTCCCTAGCCCGATTTAATCGCGCATTTTATAAGAAAAAAGCGGGCTAAATTTTTTTGCCGCTTTTTGGGGAAAAAAAGCCCACTTTTTTGAAAAAAGCACGCTTTTTTGGGAAAAAAAGCTCAGGCTGGCGGGGCAGCGCGATTTATAATGAAAAATTGAAAAAAATTGAAAAAAAATGAATATTTTTGTACCAAATGATTTTTTCCCGATTTTTTCCGCTTTTTTCGCGATTTTTCCGATTTTTTCCGATTCGTTCCCCGCGCCGATTTAATCCCGCTCGCGCTTTTAACAACATTGCTTTGTACTATGTAGTAGTTAGTATGCATTATTAATTTTGGTAATGATGGTGTCCATGTAACTTCAAACTTGTCATGTTGATAACTTGATGTTTGAAATTTGAAACAAAAACTTCATGATATGTTGAAACTTGAAACTTGAAACTTGAATCATGAATGTTATAATAATCGTCAATGATGATGACAATGTTGAATGTTTATAAATTATGGCATATGCTGAATTGATGATGATGAATCATGATAGATCATACTAACACCAATGATCTGTGATTTTGTGGTCACAATTTTGGTATTTTGACTCTACAACTGATGCATCAGTCATTTGAATTGGGACTGCAAGGTTGTATAGCCTTATTTCTCGTCCAGTGTCACCCATTTGTTCACTGTCTTATGCCAAACATTTATTACAGACCTTAATCATCAAAAGAAGCCATAGTAACAACCCTAAACATACTCTAAATTAGTCACATAACACTCACTTTATAATTGTGAAGCATTTGGCTATCATTTTATACAAGTTTTGGTGACTAATCTTTGCTGTTAGTAGTCTGATACAAAAATTGCAGGGGTCTGATGTAGGCTACAGCAGTCTAGCTTCTTGTTCACAGTGGCATCTCTTTTAATGTGTTTAAACTTTAGCATCAAACTATATATTTGCTTCTCTTCCTTGCATTTAGTGTTGAATTATGAGCAATCTCGTGGACTGACCTCATCATATTTTTGATTGACATATGAGCGCTAGAAGGTCTGATATAAAATTGCAGCAGTCTGATATAATTAGTGCTTTGAAGTTTGCTCTTGGCATAAAATTTGTTTGACTAATCTTGTGGGATAACTGATAAGTAGTTAGTGCGCTTATCTTGTCTTTTTTGAAGTCTGATATATGATTATATCATGATTCATATATCATATAAGTTTACAGAAGTCTGATTTTCATTTCACTCTATCATCATAGATGATAATTGATTATGTATTTACTCTTTTTAGGCTTTAAATTTTATATCTAATCTAGATTCTGAAATATGAATGGCACTATGAAATTTTTATTTCAAAAAAAGAAATATTATATATATATATATATATATATATATTATATTAATATATATAATAATATATTATGTGCTGTTTCCTGCCGTATCATATCCAGATATTTTGAAAATTTGCCGCATCCATTTCAAACCCCGTATCCGTATCCGTTTCCATGCAACTTAGGGTCTTTAATGTAAATTGCTATTTGAAAATCAATAATTTGCCTTTAAAAAAATAGATTGTTTTCCCTCATTTGAATGTTTTTAACCATGTAAATACTGGTGTCACTATCTTTGATCTCATTGTGAGAGAATGATTTCTTGTTCAACTCTGTGGGAATATATTTGTTTCCCCACAAAATAAGTATGGGTCTTCAAAATTTTCCATGGCAACCCTATTCCATCAAAGTCTGTGTCCGAATGTAAACAAAGTTAACTGAACTAGGTATTAAGGAGATGGATTCACTATTGAGATGGCCTTTATTTTAAACCCCTTCAAATAGAACCACTGCAAATGAGATGTGCCTCTAATTTCATTAAATTGTATCATTAAAAGAGATAAAAAATAACTTAATATAAGAATTCAAGCAACTAAGGGCATCAAGTGTAGTTATTCAATGTATAAATAACAGTCTTATTCAATGAATTTTACTTCTACAGATCATACACGTACCAATCCTCTTGAAAGCAGTGCCGAAAAGAGGAATAGCAATGCTCCCATGCGGCTCTGGAAGATGGGAAGCATTTCCTGAAGCCGAACCAAAAGAGCAGTTGGAGAGGTTAAAATATATATTCTGAGTACTTTCTGCAGTTCCCAAGCAGAATTTATCGAAACGCCTTCCAAAGCTTTTGCAATCATCTGGGAAAAAAGGCATGAAAAAAATCATCTCCACATATACAATTAAATAAAAGGTAATATAATGAAAGTATATAAAGAAACATTCTTAGGCTAAACAACAAAATATCACATTATGCCTATGCTAAAAAGGTGTGGAGACATCGCAGCACGTTCTAATTCATTTAAAAAATTATGGCCAGGCACCATTTAAAAAATTCAAATTTCTGTGGGATATCTTACCTGCAACAACTTGAGAGTCAAGTTCAAGACATATATGGAAAAATTCAACTCAATTTACACATGGAAAGGTCACAAACCATAACATACCTCATTGTGCTGCCCAGCATCACCACATTCTCCAATCTGAGGGTAATTAACATTCAATGTAGCAATAACAGCTCTGTGATTTTTTCCAGCTAACAATAATATTTCTGCCATTGCCAATACCAATGCTCTGCAAGAAGAAAAAGAAAATCATACATTGGAGTTGATAATCTAAACTCTTTCAAAACATGCCCAACCAATTCCGTAAGCACTAAATTTGGACCCAAATCTTTGAGCCGTGCATTAGAGTGGATTTTATGATCACATCTAAAAGATGCATGCTTAATAGGATGTTATAGAAATGTATATGGAAGCACTGGTACTTAACAATGGAAAGAGAGGCATATCCCTTACAAAGACAAGATTGAGACGCCAACCTTGGGTTAAGAATGTGTCCAATCAACTCAACACCCAAATATAGGTTCAAGTAATCTCAATCAGCTCCTCCTTTTTAGAAGAACCAAAACCTAGAAAGTCTCCTGGTAAATCTTAAAAACCACAATCTCAGTCTGATCAAGGTTGACCACATACTGATTATCTCCATAGAAACAAACCAAGCCATTCAAATGACATTGTAAACCATTAGGAAATGAAGCAAGAAGAACAACCTCATCAATTAAAAGATGCACTATAATCAAGACACAATAAAGGCTGCAACCATCCTTCATATGTGTGTTTTCTCTCATGAACTCCTTGAATTCATTAATACAGATCCAAAACGAAGTCAAGCAAAGAGGTCTAAAACCCACCTAAGACGGACTCATAAAACCTCCAGAATCATGATAGCAGTGGTGAGTGGCTCAGAGATGCCATCGCCATGTAATTACTAGTAAGGGTTAGAATGTGATGCCTCCAGAATATTAACCCTGAGGGTATGAATGTGATCAACTGACTAGCAGTCGCTCTTGAACCTTAGCTAGTATCTAGCCTTGAATTTCATCCATTCCAAATGCTCTAGAAGCCAAGCCTCGAATGTCATCTATAAGCCAAGCCTTGAATTTCATCCATTCAAAATGCTCTAAAAGCCACATATCAGGAATGGTAGTATAAAGCTTGTGAAAAGTGTGCCCAAACAATCGAAATCTCTTATACATTCCAGCTCAAAGCAGTATTCCAATGCAATAAGTAATTGTTGTTCATGACAAATTAAGCATCCAATAGTACTACAACATTGATAGGTATAAACATAGAAACATTATTTAACTCCAAATGCTTTCATTGTGCTAGTTTCCCTACACATGCACATAGATAATAATAGATATGTTCTACGTTATAGGCCTTTGGACAAATTAATACTAGATCAACAATTATGAGTGTAGGTACAAGAAGGCAAGGTGCAATTGGCTTAAAAGTGCTGGTTCTTTTTCTCAACTACACATTGGTTGTTAGCTGAACAAATCTGATAGAAAAAGTATATTCATCAACAAAATCCATCATCAATGTAAGTCAATGGGCAACTTCCTAAATTCAGATCAACAATCAGACATTGTCATCTCAATTTCTAGGGCTTTAGCAAAAACAGAATGTTGCTCACCTTCAACTTGGAGAAAAGATGGTATTGAATTATTTTTTATCTGAAACATCCAACAATGTTACTTGGCTTCCTCGTCTAAACTGTAGATTAAATAACATCAAGATTCCTAGGATAAAATAACCTTTTATCCATTTAAGAAAGCCTTGGGTGCAACCTTCCCTTCTTTGTCTGCTTTTATCAAGGAACAAGGACTAGATTTTGCTTTCTAAGAGAATAAAACTTAATTTTCTGATTGCTTCAGTCAAATTCCTTTTGACTCCTCTTACATGCAAAATAGATATGATTGATTATTTAAATCAGATTTGGTAGTGACCAGGATTCAGAACCCAATTTTTTCCAGTGAAAAATTTTCTTTTATATTTAATAATGTTTTGGGGATCTTTAACAAGAACCCAAAAAGTGTCTTATAAATGAGCTTGCTATTAAATAGACTCCCTATAGGATGAATCTTGGAAAACAAAGGACAAAGGCCAGGTTCATGACAATCTTGAGGAGATCCACAGTCTCTTAGACCTGTGTTCTATTATTGTTTATTTGCTGCAATGTTTTGGAATAAACTTTTGTCCCAATAAGCTCTACTGATTGGTAGATAAGATTATTATATTAATGTCCAATGAATGATCACAATTGTAGGTCAATGAGACTCAAAAGAACATACGGTAAAAATACTCAAATGTAATGAAGAAGCAATTCCTATCACTAGTCTGCCACAGCCAGAAAAAGGAGCTAAAAAAAGCTAATACAAAAGAAAAAGATAGTGTGGATCCAATTTACAAAGCCATGTCAAGCATCAAGTGCAATCTTCAAGTTGCACTAAGACTGCAGGCAAAATAAAAAGAGATAGAAGAATAAGAAGTGAGCTCCCCATCTGAGTCATCGACCACTGTGAAAGCAACAATGATGTCGTCAGGAGAATACCTAGGGCTGAGGCGAGCTATCTTTAAAATTTTAAGAGGAGCTCTATGTTGACCTCAATCTTAATAAACAATATTGAATCACAAACTCTTCCAACTTCTAACCTAAATTTTCCTAAATAAACCAGGCCTCACTGTTGAAGCTTGTGGTAGGTTTTGGAACGTCTTTTGCATAGGCTTTGGTGTCTTAGCATCTGGGACATGATTTATTGCCTCTCCAGCTGCTTGCTTGGTGGAGTAAGTGTTTATGTCTTCCTTCCTAAGTCTAACTTAGGAAAAGTACAATAATTAAAGTCAATTAATTATTGTAGACTATTAAGTCACTTTCTAAGGATAAATAATTTAATTATTTAAGTGACTTAGAAATAATCTCAACCATTGATCTCCAAGATATTCTAGAAGGGAGATTAGGGTTAGGGACTTGGGCTTAATGAATATTGTAAATGAAGCCTAGTGAAGAAGTGAAGACACACAAGAGCTCAAGAGAGCGAATCACAACAAGAGAGAGCGATTTTCTCTAGAGTGAGTGGCTCAGTAGACTAAAGTGCAAAGGAGGAGAAATATAGGAGAGTTTGGGGACGAATCTAGGAAATCGAGTTGTGGAGATTTTAGGGTCGAGTTGCTGAAGTGAGGTGCAGTTGTTGGAGAGGCCAAATTACCAAGGAAAAGTTGCTGGGAGCAGAGGCCGATTTTTTGGTAATCAGTGGGGCCAACTTCCTTCAAGATGGATTGCTTCTAAGGTTGATTTCCAACTGGTCGAATTTATCCTGTGGGGGTTGTGAAAATTCTATCGCTGCAGCCACTGATTTACTTTTTCTACTTATTCCACAATAAGTTATTTATGAAATTACTTCAATAAACATTAAAATAAATATTGCTGCAAATATCACACCGTAATACAAAAACAAACATATGCACAAGAATCAACAAATTGAAACAATTATTTGGACAACAGTCCCTGGAAAAACCCAATGTGGGAAAACCGGTGCAACAAGGGAGGTTTTTATTATTCAGCAATTCTTCAATACAATAAGGTGCCAAACTGGCTTACCCACAGAGAAAAAATTCTTCAGCACTTCTCCCAATCCCAGCATCAGCCCAGCTAACCTTTGTGTGGCTCTCAAACCCTCTGCGTCAACCCTGGACCTCTCTACATCTCCCACGCAGGCCCAGTTAATGACTATGCAGTCTCCTGCTACCTCTACGTCAGCATGAAATGCCCTGCATCTGCCTCTCCTGCCTCTGTGCTGATCTCTAGTGGCTAATCCCATCTCTTTGTTCCATACTTGCTGCCTCCTGACTGCTCACCAGACCACTGGTTCAATTTCTCAACTAACCCCGCTCCAGAAAGTGAACTGAATGGTCTCCCTCAGTGTGTCCTCCAAGTGACCCTCAAGCCTCTTCTTATACTTTTCTCGTTGACACATCAACGGCCGAGATTAAGTCCCTCATCAACGGCTAAGATTAACTTTGGCTTGATCCATGACTTTTGGACCCTTCTAACACAGTTTTATATCAATTCACATTAATATTTTATTTTCCCTAAGTTTAGACTTGGGGACTCTATTAAAAATGTTAATTATTTTAATATCTCCCAGCCTGTTTAAAATCTGCCCAAACCATTTCTGGGCATTGGAGATCTCATGTGCTTTAGCCTCTCCACCAATTTTCGTGGCTAAAGCACATCCGATGCTACTCCAAATCAACACTCCCTCTTAGCAAGGACTGTGCTCTAATAATACTCCTCACTGAGTATCGCACTGTATCAACCGGCATCGGTCCCTATGCTGATGCTAAGCCTCCCTGCCCAACATCCTCTGCACTGTTGCATCTTGTACTGCTACCCATGACTTTGCTACTGCCACTGTTGCATCTGTACGACAACTCCCTCTGCATCCGTGTTGTTGTTGGTCCTTTCTCCCAACACTGCAACTTCCTCTTCATCCTTCTTGTTATCACTCCCATTTCTGCTACTGAAACGGGTTCTTTACCATCCCCATCTTTTCCCTAAAGTAGTCAAACTTTGTCCTTCCAAGGGCCTTGGTGAGGGTGTCCACCACCTGTTCTCTTGTAAGAGTGTAGCTCAATTGTATAGCTCCTCATTGGACACAGTCCATGACAAAGTGACACCGGATATCAATATGCTTCGACCTATCATGAAACACTAGATTCTCAGAGAGCTTGATGCAACTCTGATTATGGCACATGATCGTGGTCGCCTCCATATTCCTTCTGAATAGGTTCACAAGCAGTTTTCTAAGCCATATGGCCTCACACGAACCTGTGTTTGCCGCCATATATTATGCCTCGGATGAGCTCAGAGCCAGGGACTTTTGTTTCCTATTGCACCAAGAGGTCATTCCTGATCCAATGTTAAAAGTTAAAATAGCACCCAAAGGTACTTTTTCGATCCACTAAACTTCTTGCCCAATCTGCTTCAGTAAATCCACTCAATCTGATATCCTTACTCCAGGTGTACAAGAATCCATAATCGATTGTTCACTGTAAATACCTGAGAACATGTTTGGCTACTACCCAGTGCACCCTCTTCAGTTCCACCATGAACTGACTGAGGCTGTTGACAGCATAGCAAATGTCTGGCTTGGTATTGACCAAATACATCAAGGACCCTATGAGTTGCCTGTATAGAGTGGGATCGACATCCTTGTCTTCTGATGCATCAATCTTCTTCCAGTTGGTGATCATTGGCGTAGCCATAGGTCTACAGTCCTCCATCCCAAATCTTTTTAGAATTTCTGTAGCATACCTCCCTTGCCCAAGGAATATTTCTCCCTTCTTCTACCAAACTTCCAAGCCTAGGAAGTAATGCATTCATCCCAAATCCTTCATATCGAATTTTGTGGCTAGATGCTTCTTGCAGTCCCCAATGATTCTAGATGATCCTGTCAGAAAGAGATCATCCACATACAATACTAAGATTAGTGGCTCATTCTCTACAACCAAATAGTAGAGATTCGGATCCGCGTCACTCTTGACAAACCCCATCTTCTGCAAGTAGCCATCTATTCAACCATACCATGCTCTCGGTGCCTGTTTCAGCCCATACTAGGCTTTCTTCAATCCACATACATGAGACTTCTTCTCATGAGTTTCAAAGCCCTCTAGTTATTCAATGTATACCTCCTCTTCTATTACCCCATTCAGAAATGCCATTTTGACATCCATCTGATGGTTCTCCCATCCCATCTGGGTTGCAAGAGATATCACGGTCCTAATATATGTATACCTGGCTACCAAGGCAAAGGTCTCCTCATAGTCAATCCCTTCTTTTTGAGCATACCCCTTAGCCACAAACCTGGCCTTATATTTCTCAACACTGTCGTCTGCAGCGTATTTGATCTTGTAGATCCATCTTGAACCTACCACTGATCTGTCTTGAGGCCTTGGCACCACCTCCCAGACATCGTTTACCATTATGGAGTTGTATTCCTTTACCATCGCATCTAGCCAAACCTAATGTTGAGCTACCTCCTTGAAACTAGCAAACTCTCCATCCTGAGCTACTTATGCCTCATATCTATTTGGTTGTTTTCGCTCCCTCTTATTGTTTCTTGGCACACCGATGAAGTCCTCTACATCTCTCAGAATCTGACGAAGTTCCCTGCTAGTTCTTCCTCTGCTAGTTGATGCTTTTGTTCGCTCCTCCTCCTCATCCTGAGAATCTTCTTGTCCTGAGGAAGAATTCTTTATTTCTGTTGGTTGAAGAGGCTTAACCAACGGCTCCTCTTTCGACTGCTCCTCAGAAGGCATCTCGCGAGATCTTCTGAAAGCCCTTTCCTCCGTGAACTTTACATCTCGTCATACTACTACCTTCCTGCTCCCAGGAAGATAGATTCTGTATGCCTTAGTGTTCTTTCCATATCCCAACAGATATCCCTTTTCCGCAGTCTGATCCAGCTTCTTCCTCTTTTCTTCGATTATGCAGCAATATGCTAAACTCCCAAATATCCTTAAATGACTGACTTCAGGTGTCTTTCCTGTGACGACTTTCTCTGGAGTAATCTTGCTCACTGCCCGATGAGGAGTCTCGTTCTGAACATAGACTATTGTGTTGCATGCTTCTGCCCACAGGAATTTTGGCATATCCTGATCACACATCATGGCCCTATCTGCTTCTACAATAGTCATGTTCTTTCTTTTTGCTACCCCATTCTGTTGTGGATTGTAGGGAGTTGTACACTCTCTTCTGATGCCCTCCTGAGCGCAGAAATCAGTGAAGTCCTTATCAACATATTCTCCACCATTATCTGAGAGCAAAACTTTTATTTTCTTCCCAGCCAGATGCTCCACCAGATCCTTGAACTCCTTGAATCGACAAAAAACCTCATCCTTGGTTTTCAGAAAATAAATCCAAGTTTTCCTTGAGTGGTCATCAATGAAGGTAAGGAAATACTAGGCAACATTGAGAGTTTTTACGAACATAGGTCCGCAGATATCTAACTGTATTAATCCTAGTACACTCTTGGCCTTGTGTTTGCTCCTAGGAAATGTTGCCTTGGCATACTTTCCTAGAGCACCACCCCTGCATACATCATCTCATTTTGTACTCAAATCCGAAACTCCTGTTACAGTGCTCATGAGAATTCTGAGAACTCCATGGCGCAAGTGACCCATTCTTCTGTGCCATAGTTCGTTGAAGTCCTTGTCTCCATGACTGCCTATTAGTGCCATTGGTGATTCTAGCTGTAATTTATACAACCGATTACTTTTGATCCCGATCTACACTTTCTTTTTTCGGCTCGGGTGTTTGACATATACCTTCTCCTTGATGAAGTAGATGTCATAGCCCTTGCCTTGTAGTTGTGACACAAAAAGTAAGTTCATCCCCAATCCTGGTACATGCAGCGCATTTGTAGCACAGAACCATTCTCCCGATTCTATCTGAAAGACTATGGTAGCCTTCCCTACTGGAGTACACTTTGCCTCTACAATAGTCCTGTTCTTTCTTTTTGCTACCACATTCTGTTGTGGAATGTAGGGAGTTGTCCACTCTCTTCTGATGCCCTCCTGAGCACAGAAATCAGTGAAGTCGTTATCAACATATTCTCCACCATTATCTGAGAGCAAAACTTTTATTTTCTTCCCAGTCAGATGCTCCACCAGATCCTTGAACTCCTTGAATCGACAAAAACCTCATCCTTGGTTTTCAGAAAATAAATCCAAGTTTTCCTTGAGTGGTCATCAATGAAGGTAAGGAAATACTAGGCAACATTGAGAGTTTTTACGAACATAGGTCCGCAGATATCTAACTGTATTAATCCTAGTACACTCTTGGCCCTGTGTTTGCTCCTAGGAAATGTTGCCTTGGCATACTTTCCTAGAGCACATCCCCTGCATACATCATCTCATTCTATACTCAAATCCGAAACTCATGTTACAGTGCTCATGAGAATTCTGAGAACTCCATGGTGCAAGTGACCCATTCTTCTGTGCCATAGTTCGTTGAAGTCCTTGTCTCCATGACTGCCTATTAGTGCCATTGGTGATTCTAGCTGTAATTTATACAACCGATTACTTTTGATCCCGATCTACACTTTCTTTTTCCGGCTCGGGTATTTGACATATACCTTCTCCTTGATGAAGTAGATGTCATAGCACTTGCCTTGTAGTTGTGACAGGGAAAGTAAGTTCATCCCCAATCCTGGTACATGCAGCACATTTGTAGCACAGAACCATTCTCCCGATTCTATCTGAAAGACTATGGTAGCCTTCCCTACTGGAGTACACTTTGCCTTGTTCCCCATGGTGATCTGAAAGTTCAGCTTCTCTTCTCGATATTCTAAGAAACACTCCCTGATTCCTGTCATATGCCACGAGGCTCCACTGTCTATATATCATACTTTTGATGATGCAGCACTAGTCATACACGCTACTTCTTCTTCCAACCTAGAAACTAACATAGAGAAATCGAAAACTCTTTCTCTTGTGCAATCTTCTGAGAAACTGTGTGAGTCCCCTGACATGGATGCCTCTGCATCGTGGTTTCGACCCATGACTGATTTTCCCTTCCTGTCTCTAATTACTTGCTCTGATACCAGGTGAAAATTCTATCATTGCAGCTACTGATTTACTTTTCCTACTTTTTCCACAATAAGTTATTTATGAAATTACTTCAATAAACATTAAAATAAATATTGTTGCAGGTATCACACTGTAATACAAAAACAAACATATGCACAAGTATCAACACATTGACACGGTTATTTTGGACAAGAGTCCCAGGAAAAACCCAATGTGGGAAAACTAGTGCAGCAAGGGAGGTTTTTATTATTCAGCAATTTCTTCAGTACAACAGGGTGCCAAACTGGCTTACCCACAGAGAGAAAAAATTCTCCACTTCTCCCAATCTCAGCGTCAGCCCAGCTTACCTTTGTGTGGCTCTCAGACCCTCGGCGTCAGCCCTACACCTCTCTACGTTACCCACGTAGGCCCAATTAATGACTGCTCAATCTCTTGTTGCCTCTGCGTCAGCCTAAAATGCCCTGCGTCAACCTCTCCTGCCTCTGCGTTGATCTCTAGTGGTTGATCCCATCTCTTTGTTCCGTACTTGTTGCCTCTTGACTGCTCACCAGACCACTGGTTCAATTTCTCAGCTAACCCTGCTCCAAAAATTGAACTGATGGGTTTCCCTCACTGTGTCCTCCAAGTGACCCTCAAGCCTCCTCCTCTTATACTTTTCTCGTTGACACATCAACAGCCGAGATTAAGTCCCTACTCAACGGCTAAGATTAACTTTGGCTTGATCCATGACTTTTGGACCCTTCTAACACAGTTTAATATTAATTCACATTAATATTTTATTTTCCCTAAGTTTAGACTTGCGGACTCTATTAAAAATATTAATTATTTTAATATCTCCCAAACTGTTTAAAATCTGCCCAAACCATTTCTGGGTATTGGAGATCTCATGTGCTTTAGTCTCTCCACCAATTTTCAAGGCTAGAGCACATCCGATGCTACCCCAAATCAACCGGGTAGAGTTACAGGTTCTAGTTGTTGTATTTTTCCTTGCATCTTTGTGGCAATTTTCTATATTAAAGAATTGTTGTGGGTGAATTATTCTTCCAATTTGTGATTGATCTCTCTGATTTAAATTCCGCAACATATCTATTTCTAGATGTTAAAAATACCAGTGATTTATTTTTCGATAATTCAAAATTTATTTTACTAAATAAATAAATTGATGGGAATAAAATTAATTGTCGTGAAAATAAATGTGGTCTTGCATTTGGAAATATAAGATGGTATTAGAGCTTTCTAGATAACTTTGGGAGAGAGATCTAAGATCACGAGGGTTTCCAACAGCGAGTTTCTCTTTTTTTATGGCAACAGAATTATTTTTAAATTGTGGTTGGGTTGTGTCGTCGTGGTCGACTTGTGGAGATGGCATCACTAAGTAGTTTGCAATATGAAGATAGGTTGAATGGGGCCGCTAATTTCAGTCCCTATAAGGAGAAAATTACCATGATTCTAACAATGAATGGTTTGTGGGATCTTGTCAAACACAGACATCCAGGTTCCTTCATATTCAAACCTTGCAGCGAAGCATAATCATAAAGATATGAAAACAAAGTGCATATTTTGGATGGTGTGAATGATCACATAATTCCTCGAATATCAGGAACGGGTATCGGACGTTAGATGTGAATTGCTCTGGCTGATACTTATCAGAGCACAAAATGAAAATAGGAAAATGGTGTTGTCGGAGAAATTAATCACCATTAGAATGAGCAGATCTGAGATCGTGACATCTTACCTCACAAGGATCCACCAGGCTCGTGATGAGCTTGCAGTTGTTGGGGAAACTATGATTGATTGGGAGCTGGTGAAAGTTGCTCTAAAGGGTTGTGTTAAGCACTGGAACACCTTTGTAGATGTCCTTCTTTGCTAGGCAACAACTTCCTAATTGGAGTCGGATGTGGGATGACTTCATCTAGAAGGACATCTGGGAGAACTCATTGACCAAAGGGCAATGAAATGGTATTAAGGAGAAACATGAGCTTGCTCTTGTTGCACGTGCAAAAAAACACAAAGAGGAGGCCAAGCAAAACTAGAGTGTAGGAGGACCTTCATAGAATAAAAAGGAGAAGGACATGGGCAAATTCAAGTGCTTTGCTTGTCACAAGTCCGAGCATTTTTCTAGTTAGTGTCCAAACAAGAAAGGCAGGGGAAAAACAACGACAACAGCCCCTGCACAAATGGAAGAGATGGTTGAAAAGTTTGAGAAAAACTTTGCCTTGTTGTCTTTCCTTTCTGGAACCATCACGAGAATTGTCTTGTGGACAATGGAGCAGCTCGTCACATGACGGGATCAAGAGATGTCTTCACCAACATGACCAAGGGGCCCAAGAATGCACATGATAAGGCCAATTATACAGTAGAAGGTATTGGCAATATTGATTCTCAGATGGACTCAGGTGGTATCATGGAGGTCAACAAAGTATTATGTATTGGGTTTGGAGAAAAATCTCCTTCCCGTTTCGGCCATAGAAGATAGAGGACTAGAGGTTAGCTTTACTAGAGGTGAAGTGGTTGTCAGACCGAAAGGAACTAATCTCAGCAAGAAGCAAGTAATTGGGAGAAGGAAAAGGGATCTTTCTATTAACATAAACTATGTTAAAATAGATAATAAATAATAATCATAATAATATAAATATAATAATAAATGAAAAGGCATGTCTTAGAGACAGTCCTGTACGCGAAAGTGTACTTACCTGGCTATATATACAGGTCCCTCATTCTCATTTGTACTCATCTTGCATCAATTCTTTATATAATACACAATTTACATTTACTGTCCTATGATGGATGTCTTTGTTTATGAAGTATTTTAATATTTCCGCTCTGTATACGACTAGTGGCCGTTACATTGGTATCAAAGCCACATCTGATCTCGACTTTTAGCCATCAAACTCCATCAACATTGTTGTCGTCCAGACTCAAGCATTTCGCTACGAAGTGGGAGGTTCTCCATTCAGCCAGTTTTGCTACTAGGCCCTTGGCCATTTAAAAAAAAAGGAAAGGGAAAGAAAGAAAAACAATTATATATATATATATATATATATATATATATATATATATATATATATAAAATAAAATAAAATTCAAAAAAATTCAAAAAGTAAAATAAATGAATACCAAAAAAATAAATAAATAAATAAAAGATTTAAAAATAATAATAAAAACAATAAAAAAAACAAAAAAGGGGTGCACGACTTAAACTGCAACAGTCGTTCACTGCTTTGACTGGACGACAGCCACCGTTGAAACAGCGGATTGCTCGACACTGTACAACAATCGTGCTCTACCCCACAACACCAACGCCACAGCGAAAACAACCTCCTCAGCGCAGCTCTAAAATCACTGTTGTCCTAAGCTTAGTGGCCTCCTCCATTGCCTCAGCGATTTGCACAACCACCGAAGCCTTGGCCCATCCCTACAAAAACCCTGCACTCTACTTGGTCGTTGTCAACGACTGCGGCACGCCACCCTCGTTGGGTCGTTATCTTCTTGTATGTTTGCACTGCAGTGAATCTCTATCTGTTCTCCCGTCCATCCATCTGTCGACCGCTGCGTCCCGCAGCAACCAATCCTCAAAACCCGACCTCCTATTCGCTACCATCCGTTCTCTGCACTGTCAACATGACTGCAGGAAACACCTCCCCGAACAGGAAAATATCAACAAGTAACATTGTCAACGAGCGTGGTCACCCAGTCAAGCGTCGTGGTTACCCAATAGGGCAATTGGTCGGTCAAATAAAACAGTACGGGTCCATAATATAGCTATAACATTAACTATATAGTTATAATAATTAGATTATAAAATTAATATATTTTATTTAATTAATTAATTTAATAAAAAATATAGATAAAAAACAAATATATATATATATATATATATATATATAAAGGGCACTTGTTTCTAAATTAAGTTCAAAAAAAAAATCTTCATTAAAAAGCAATTATATTATAAAAAAAAATGGTTACCTTAAAGAGAAAAAGATTGGAGTCTTATTTCAAAAATGATGAAGGACGGACGATTTTCCTATAAGGATATTTTTATTACGCACCGCAAGTTAATTGCATTAAGAGGGACTAGCCAAGGAAAAAAGTCAATATCGCTATTAGTATAAGCAAAGATGAAAACTACGTAAAAATTAATCTGGAAAATCGAATGCTAATCTTTTTGGAAAGAAATACGAAATTAATAATTTACAAATAACAATAGATCATTATGAGTACACATCTCAATTTAGTGTTGTAAAAATGTATGACATGGAGATTGACATATTCTGGGTCAAACTTGGTTTGAAGAAATGAGTGCGTTTATGTTTAACCTAGAGAAACAAAGAAAAAAACTAATGTATTCTTACAAGGAAAAGTTGATCACATTTCGAGACAACAACGAAGTCAAAATCGATAATGTCCTCATCAAAAAGACTTTAAAGATGTCGTGAAATTAATACCTCAAACAAATAAAAACTCAATATCGGAGAAACAAAAAGACGCTTGAGGAAGCTATATCCAATAAAAACGAAGAAAATTTTCATTTAAAAGATCATATCCAGAAACTTCTTGCACAAGTTAGTTCAAAAAGTGTAAAACTAAGAAACATAAAAGCATAAGTTAGAACAAGAAAAAGAAAGGTTCGACAAGTAATTCAACGAAAGTCTATCAGAGAAATAAGAGGAGAAATTATGTTTAAATGACCATAACAAAAAATTATTAGAACAAATTAAAAACTTAAAAGATAAAGAGAAGGATACTAACGACAAAGTCAATGATTCAGATAAAATAACTTTTATGTCTGAAAAATCATAACCAATATTTGCTTAACCAAATTAAAAAACTTAACACTGATAAGAAATCATTGAAGAATAGATTCGAGGAACTTGTCACAAATGAAGCATCAAAAGCTCCAGATGCAGCAGTCCAAGCTGAAGAAACAAACATTGATTCCACTAATCTCACAATTCAAGCAAATCCAAATCCTACTAAAGTAAAGAGCACTCAGAGGTTGCCACTCAAACGACGAACACTCCAAATGAGGATTCAGTAATCAATTCAACAACAATGCCTGAAGGAAAACAGGAAACTGCCATAAAAATGTTGAAGGAAGTTCAAAAAATAAAAATTCCTTATCTACATCCGAATCACAAGAGTAGACACCTTAATCAATCTACAAATCTATATCACACAAAACATAAACAACAAACTTATGTTCCGAAGAATACTAATGTCAGTGCAATCCATTCATGTGATAACAATTCATCACAAGTTACCAGTCATTGCAAGAGTCAACAAAAGATTAATTTAGGATGGTCTGATCCCTTCTCAGTGCGACAATTTTGTTTGTCACTTACAGGATCATATCAACTTGTATCGACAAAAATGATTGTTTTGAGACGAGAAGACCTTCGAAGCAAAAAAAAAAAAAAAAAAAAAAAAGATCAACTAGAAGATATTTGTAGCAGAAAAAGAAATCAACCCCTTTCATCAACAAGCTTTGAGAACAAAGATTCTTGAAGGGGAAAGCAATGTTATGAACATAAATTATGTAAAAATAGATAAATAATAATCATAATAATACAAATATAATAATAAATAATAAGTAAAATTAACTAATGGTTAGTTAGTTAATAATCAAAAGGCATGTCTTAGAGACATGTGTTCATGAGAGGGTACTTACTTGGCTATATATACAAGTGCCTCATTCTCATTTGCACTCGTCTTACATCAATTATTTATAAAATATACAATTTACACTTACTGTCCTACGATGGATATCTTTGTTTACGAAGTATTTTAATATTTTTGTTGTGTATATGACTAGTGATCATAATAGATCTCTATCTCTTGAGAGGACAATTGGTGAAGGCTCTCATTCATGAGAGTGACACCAAGAGTGAGATATGGCATAGGAGGATGGGACATCTACACTACAGAACTCTCCCTGTGTCGCAGAGCACGGTTACAGGTTTTCCAAAGATCAGAATGGAGCAGGATGGAGTGTGTAACGGGGGTGTGCTTTGCAAGCAAGTCAAGGCTACATATCCTCAAGGGAGTGCTAAACTTGGTGCACTCAAACATTTGTGGTCCTATGTTTGTGACTTCGATCACAAGGTCCTTATACTTTGCAACATTCATAGATGAATTTTCCAGCAAAACTTGGATCTACTTCCTGAAGACCAAGGATGAGGTCTTCGATCAGTTTCAGGAGTTTAAAGCTCTTGTGGAGAACTAGATTGGGAAAAAGATAAAGGTGTTGAGATCAAATAATGGGGGCGAGCATACTAGCAACGAGTCCAAAGATTTTTGCAGGGAAGCAGGGATTAAGAAGGAGCTCACTGTACCTTACAACCCTCAACAAAATGGCTTTGTCAAAAGGAAAAACAAGACCGTAATTTAGGCAACGAGGACAATGATTTATGATCAGGAATTGCCTATGTTTTTGAGGGCGAACGCCTACAATATAGTTGTTGTTGAAAATGGTACCAAGGAGGTCTTCCCTAGGCATTTATCCTTTTTGGCCTACGAAACACATTAATCATCCTTTTGTCTAGGGACATTATGTGTTTTATCAATGTCAAGGGGCTAAAGTACCTTTTATGTGGAGATGTACTTGGTATTTTAATTATGAAAGTCACATGTAATAAAGTAACTTTATGTGTAAAACACTAAGTTCACTTTTTTATTATTAAAGTGACTTTTGTTTTATAAAAGTCACTTTATGAGAGAAAAAAGTGGCCATGGCACTAAAAACACTAAAAGGTACTAGGAAGTCTTTTTAAAAGAAGGGGAATGTAGGTAAGAGGAGTCAAGCGGGGGGTTGATCCTAGCCATTGATCTAATCACTTGAGATTAAATCTCAGCCATTAGATCTTAGGGATAGGGTTCCTATCTTATGGAGAAGACAAAATGGAGGTAAAAGGAGAATGAGGCTCATTCATTATTGTCATGGGAAGATTGACGAGAGGAGCTAGAGAGGAGAGATTGGAGAAATACTTCTACAGTAGAGAACAAGAAGCATTCAAATACAGTAGTTCATTTTCTTTCTAGGGCTGAGTTATAGACTTTAGAGAAGCTTGAAAATCAAGACGGAGAGCATATTTGTTGGTTGCTACAAGTCTGAGCTAATTTTAGGGTGGCTTCCAATGTCAAGGAGGCTTTGTATTTATCCACAATAGTCACATTCCACTCCCTAAATTTTCGTGATTGTCTGCATAAATTTCAAGGAGTAGTTTTGAGGGTGCTAAGGATTTCTTCCTTCAGTAATACAGGCCTAGACTTCAAGTAGCAAAGGGTTAGAACTTGTGTGGAGATTATCTCTAAGATTTATGACCATTTGCATCTAATAGAATGGCTTGAATTCTTGTGTTGTAGTAGACAAAGAGATTCAATTCATGGGTGTGAGAGTTGCCTTGAGAATAGATTCCTAACTAGAAGGAAGATGACTGTGTGTATTAGTCAATAATTTCAATGTGAAAAAGGATCTTTGATGAGCCTCGACAAAGGAAAGAGATAAGTAATCTCCTCTAACATTTTTTGTTGTAAAAAAAAGAAATCACTCTGAAGAAGCAAATAAATCTCCTCTCTAGAAGACTAGTTTTCCCCAAGAGGTTGTGGGTGTGAAAATTTCACCACTGAAATTCTATTACAACAACTGGAATTAATTCTTCTAACTGTAAATTAATTTAGCAATTTATTGTTATGGCAACAACGAATCAATCACGATGCAATCTTCACAAATCAAAAAACTACTACTGAAGATAAACTAGAAACTGAGAAAATACTAGCACACACAAAAAATTATGACATCATTATTTTTGAACGAAAGTCCCCAAAAAAACCCAACTAGGTAAAATCAGTGCAGCAGTTAAGGATTTTTATTATTAAGCAACAGTGAGAAATTTTGAGTACAATTGGATGCCGGAATTTGGCAACCATACAAAGAAAAATACTGGCAAAAATATTGTGAGGAATTTTCCACACCCCCACAAGCAGTCCTGTCTCAACCAAGCCAATCAAACTAACTCTCCAACTGCCTCTATGCAAGCCTTATGTCAACTTTGTGCAGGTTGAGACTCGCTTGCCTGGAATTGCTTCTGATCAGCTTCTGACTGATTGTCGTTGTTGAAATTTCTAAGTCTAACCCGTTAGAAATTCTTCCTGCAATGTCTGGTTTATTTCACCTACTTGTTTAATTACTAAATAAGTTATTTAACCATATAAATGTTGAAATAAACACAAATGCAATCTCAACCATCTACAGATCATCCACTGAAAGAAATAGACAAACACACAAGGGACATCGTTATTTTTGGACAATTGTCCCTAGAAAAACACAACTTCGGAAAACCAGAGCAGCAATTCTGAAGATTTTATTATTAAGAAGTTTTTCTTGAGTACAATTGGGTGCCAAACTGGCTCACCTGACAGAGAAATCAATTTGTTAGTAATACCTCTCGGAAGCAGATATCTGGCAAATTTGCTCCAACAAAGACTCTCCAACGCTTCTCTGAGGCTCTGCGTCAGCCCTCCTAGCCTCTGCGTTAGCCTACTGATCCTCTGCGTTGGCTCTCTAGCCCTTTGTGCAGTCACTCTGGCTCTTTCCAGCTCTGCGTAGCATGCTCTGCCTCTGCACTGGTCCTCATGCACAATCTCTGCCTCTTTGCTATGCACTCACTGCCCCTCGCTGCAACTTTGATCGCTGGTTCGATTTCTCTCAGCAAACCCCGCTCCAGAAAATTGAACTAACTAATCAACTTGGTGTATCTCCAACTAACCCTCAAGCCTCCTCTTATAATTTTTCTGTTGAGTCTTCAACGGTCGAGATTAAATCTCTAATCAACGACTAATATTAGATTTGGCTTGATCCATGTCATTTAGAACCTTATCACCCAGTTTTATATTAATACCCATTAATATTTTTATTTTCCTAAGTTTAGACTTAGGAACCCATTAAAAATATTAATTATTTTAATATCTCTCTAACCGGATGGAATTTCCCCAAACCATTTCTAGGTCTTGGAAATCTCATGTGCTTTAGCCTCTCCACCAATTTTCATGACTAGAGTACATCTGATCAATGTTTTAAGACTCCGACTCCGACTCCGACTCGGCCGAGCAATGACTCCGACTCCGACTCGGACTCGGCCGAGCAATGACTCCGACTCCGACTCCGAAACGGTAATGACTCGGCCGACTCGTTTTCAATGACTCGGTCGTTGTAAAAAATACATTAAATATTTAGTTTTTTGATAAAAAACATAATTTTGAAGATTTTAAACATAATTTTAAAGATTTTCATTCATGTTTCCAAACACACAACATTATAATATAGATGGAAGACAACATATGATCAAAGTAGGCTCATGAACCAATCCATTATATCAAAATGGTACCAAATGGCAATACATAGTCAACTGTCATACATGATCAAAGACTCAAAACAAAAAACACATAACTCTTCCATTCCAGTCCGTCTATCAGATCTTCAAGTTATTTCACAAACTGTCTATAAGGTAATTCATCAGTTTATCGCGTTTATATTTTTTTATCTCTGAAGTACATTCTTTTTCTAAAACTATACATGTATCTTAGTATTATTTACTTCTATGTTAGTATTTTAAATAAGTCAAATAATGAAGTTTGTTTAATTGTTAATAACTTAATATTGATTAAGTCAAGTCATAATGTTAACTCGTGGTTATGTTACAATGATATTAATATAATTAAAGCATGCATAGTTTATTTTTACATTGGTTTGGATTTTCATGTAGTCTTTGTGTATTTTGATATATTGTTCTGTGCTTTTTACATTTTGAATTTCAAATTTTTTTAGAATTTATATTTACAAAAACTTGATCTGTATAAATGCTTAATAAATATCAAATTTATTAATCTAAACTAATTTTATATTAAGATTTTCGACTTCAAATTTTAAACCTGAAATACCTTTTAAGATATACTCTTCACGCTTCATAAATTTCATTTCTAAATTATAAGTTAAGAGGGCATAACAAGCAAATCCTCACATTCGTAACGCTCAGGATGTAGACAAGCAAATTTGCAGGCGCTACATTATTTTTGAAAGAAACAATTACGACAATCAGGGCACCAAAAAGATCACCATAGTGGATCCATAAGCAACAAACAAATCAGAGTTTACCAGCAACAACATTTGTTGCAAAGGAGGAAGAAAGAATCCATAAAGCTACCCGGCCGTTTTTATGCAGACCCGGCTATTTCGACCGAGTCAGCAATGACTCAGCCGAGTCATTGAGTGACTCGGCCGAGTCATTGCTGACTCGGCCGACCGAACCGGGTTGAAGACCGTTTCATTACTCAGGCTATTGACCCGGACCAACTCGGCCGGGTTGGTGCTGACCCGGCCAGTTCGTAAAACACTGATTCCGACACATAGGAAATAGTTAAGTATAACTTGGTCTAGTGTAGAGTTAGGTAAAGTGTGTTTCTTTACTATGTACTTTTGTAACTTACAATCCGACGGTCACGATATGTAGTGATCCGACGGTTCACTCTCTCCTCGATATTACCGACACTTGATCCGTGGCTTAACACCCGATTGGTCCATGATCTCTATTTAAAGAGCATGGAGGGTCATTTGTAGGTGAACTGTTCATGAGAGAAGCTTATGTAAAATTTCATTCTTTTATTAATAAATTGCCTGAAGTGGCCGCGTTGGCTCAGGCCGTGGACTGTTTCCCTCTTTGAGGTTTATAACCACGTCAAAAATATCGGTGTATTGATCTGTGATCTGTTTGTGAGCGGTGTCCTTTGGCGTTCTGTCTAAGGAACTTACCCTGTAAATTCCTACATGGTATCAGAGCTATTTGAGGGCCACGTCCATTGGTGATCCAAATCATAGTTGCGGGGGAGGGAGCGCCCCCCCCCAATCGAACCCGCTCCCGAAGCGCGCTCCGGGCGGGAGCGCGCTCCCGAACGGGAGCGATTTTCGGGAACGCGCTCCCTTCCAAAAAAAATTCGTTCCCTGCCGTTTTCGGAAGCGACCTAGGGAGCGGTCGCTCCGTCGCTCCCGGAGCGCTTTTTAAGCAATCGCTCCCGGACTTTAAAAAATCGCTCCGGGAGCGGGTCGGCCTATGAGATGGACCCGCACAGGTCGAGATCGAAAAGGTGACCTTATATAATCGTACCGAGAAATGGAGAAGTCTATGAGATGGACCCGCACAAGAAATCGCACCATTAGAAGTTGAAAATTAAAATAATGTGAATAGTATTAATATTAAACTTTACAATATAGTTTACTAATTATTATTAGTTATATATAAAATATAATAAAGGTTATGTTATTAACATAATTTATTTTTAGAATGTGAGTTAATGAGAGGGATAAAATGCAATATGTAAAATAGGTGAATAAGGTAATATTTGATTTGAGTTTTTTTAATTAGGTAAGAAATCTAATTTAATGATTAAAACATTAAAAAGATATAAATTTAAATGTAAAATAAGAGAATAAGGTAATATTTGATTTGAGTTTTTTAATTAGGTAAGAAATCTAATTTAATGATTAAAACATTAAAAAGATATAAATTTAAATATAAAGAAAAAAGTATATACATTTTTATATGCAATATAA
>APFE030670236.1:82962-103201 GCA_000404065.3 Pinus taeda | reverse complement strand
AATCATAATGGGGGTTGGCAGCCATCATTTTTTGTATCTCCCTCTTCCTCCCAATTTCAGCCTGTAATTCTTTTTGCCTAGCCTTATCTTGTTTAAATTTCTCAATGTTGGCCAACATACTCTCCCTAATCTCCCCAATTTCAAGTGATTCACATGGGGTAATTTGGCCTCTAATCCCTGCCAAGTGTAGCTTCAGCCTATTAATGCCCCCTGGACCATCCTTAATTAACCTATGGCAAAATTTGCAATGCATTGAACTATCAACCATTTCAACATATGCCCATGCAGCATCTCTTGCTTTAGGTGCCATTTTTGGAATAGGAAATGAAAGCAAACAATCTGAAAATGAAAAAAAAAAAAACCTTGATTCAATGTTCATTTATTTGACAAAAAACAGTCTCTAAGCTTTCTAGATATGCACCTCAAATTTACTAAGCAAAAACAGATTTATAGAGGTGAAAAAAAATACCTCCAGGCACAAACTGCCTCCTCAAGCTTGCTCCAAGAATCAGCTCCTTAATGCTGCTCCAAATGGCTGCCCAAGAAGCTCCTCACTCCAGCTACAATGCTCCTCCAAGACTCCTCACTGCTGCTCCAAAACAAGCTCAAGAACTGCTCACTAACTCTCAAAGAAGACTCTCACTCAAATGCAAAAGACTGCTGTGAGAGAATGAGAGCTCTTGGGTGAGTTAAATAGCTTTTGGGAGGGGGATATGAACCCCAAAGATGTTTTAGAAATATTGTAATAATGTTTGGAGTCCACCAAAACCCTAAAACCAATTGCAAAACCCCAAAAAAACCGTTTAAGAGTTTGTTGTTGCGTCTGGTTCGGTTAAGCCAGTGACCCGGCCGTTTTTTAGCGGACCTGGCCGGGTCGACCGAGTCATTGAGTGACTCGGCCGGGTCATTGCTGACTCGGCCGACCGTGCCGTTTCTTTGACCGAGTCAGTTCCCAAGCCATCGACCCGGAACGACTCGGCCGGGTTGGTTGTGACTCAGCCGGGTTGTAAAACATTGCATCTGATGCTATTCCAAATCAACAGTGGCTAATCTGGAAGCCTCTAGCTTGGCCCTCTAGAAATTCTTTCGACCACTAGCGCCTGAAACAACCCTTCCTCCAGCTGAATTGAATTGCACTCCAGAAGATTTTGCACAACCCCTGCGTCAACCTATCTGTGGCTATCTTCTTTCTTTAGTTCATCAAGCAATTACCAGAAGCAGAAGCAAACAATAGATACTAGATGTAGGCACATGTCAGGCCAAACCCCCCCCTCGAGGGGAAAACCCAGTCAAGATAATTCTTCCTTTCAATAGTATTCATTGACACTCTTCACCCTAGACCAGGACCAGACCTTCCCTCCACACCAAGTCAGCCTCCCAGAATTTCGACCTCTTTCCAACAACTTTGACTAGGCAGCAATTTACGGCAACTGGAAGCTCCCGACTACAATGAAACTTGGAAAACTTCGATCTCCAAACCCAAGACACGAAACAGAGTGGGAGAGACACCAAAATTTCAATTTTCCTTGTCTCCTAGGACCTCACCAAACTCGCATCCACTTCGGATTCCCGACAACAGACTTCGCAACTTTTCCTAGCTACAAGAGAACTTTGCACTTCTGCCCAGCAACATGAGTTTTTCGCACTTCTTACCAACTACAAGTGAATTCAAACTTGTGAAAGAATTATGCTCCAAATGAATTCGATGAGCTTCCTTTTATAGGCTTCTTGTGGGGTCAAATAGGGTCCTTAGGCCGACTTGATCTTCTTCTAGGTCGACATGTTGTGGCGATTACATAATTCATATTTGACTCAATGCTTAACCTTTTTACATGATTCAAAAGCCCAAGAAGGGTCTCTTTAAATGTACAATAACTTTATAAACTCAAAATAAATCCTAGAAGTCCTCAATGGGGACTTTGACCTAAAACATGGTAGCCTAAGCACGAAACCCATGCTTTAATAAGTCACAATAATAATAATAATAAAATATTTTCTTTATTATTTTGACAAGTACATTACATAGTGAAAAAAGTACATAAATGAAGACCGACCATAGTTACATTTTCCAACATCTACGCCTCTGTCTTTGCTTCCCTACTCTGGCTCGAACTCTTCCGACAACTACTACTACTCTCTGCAAAATCAAACTGCCCAAGGAAAACGATCTCTGAGTGTATTCCTCCCTCTACCCATCGACTTCTTCTAATCTTAAATGTGGGACTCAACAGCCAAGATTAAAACTTAATCAATGGCAGAGATTATTTCCTAGTCAATCAGTGACTTTCTAGAGAAATCTCACCTTGTTCAATTAATTCTTGTTAATTAATCATTTTTACTACGATAGACTTAAGAAAAATTTAATCATTGATTAATTAACTTAGTTAAGGCATCTCTAGGTGGATTTTCCTGAAACCTTTTCTACGTTATACAGTTCTAATGTTTCTTAGCCTTTCTGAAGACAGTCGAGACTAGAACACCATCGGATGCTACAAAACTAACAATGGGGCTTTTCCAAGGTCAATGTGACCAAAAATCATTGTGTCTAATTATGTGTGTGAATGTAATTTGTCTTTTGTATTAGTTGTGTTAATTAAATGGTAGAATAGTCCTAATGTTTGATGTAAATGCAATTATCAATCTTGTATTTCATGATGGGTTTGGGCATTAAGCCATGCAAAACATAAAATTGGGTTGGGCTACAATCTAGTCTCAGATTTCTATAGTTGTGTATGTGTAGAAACCATATGTGAGCAATTTGCGCATCTCGGTAGTCCAGTTTATGTTCATGTTCCCATAGAGAAGAGGAATAAATTGAAGCCCTTGTCAGAAAGGGGTGTATTTGTGGGCTACAGTGAGGTCTCAAAGGCCTACCAAATCTACATTCCAAGACATGAAAGTTATGTTGAGTCAAGATGTCAGATTTGATGAGGGTAAGACCCTTAGGAGGTCTCATGAGAAAGAGACAGTAGTGGTAGAGGATCAAGAGCAAGAAGCTCCTAAGGCGGAACACGGACCAGCGGCACCAACATCAGGGACACAGTCAACAGATCTAGAAGATGAGCAACATATTCCTTCGAGCTCTACCAGGAGGAGGCCAAGTTGGGCCAAGCAAACCTTGAGGGGCGTTGAGGAGCATAAGAAGGCTCCTAGCAACAATTTCATACACAATAGACCACTAACTAGTTTTTCGAGTTATTTGGCATTGTCGATCAATGTCAGCGAGTCCGAGCCTTCCACTTTTGAGGAGGTTGCAGACGAGCAGGTCTAGAGGGATACCATGGTGGAGTATAGCTCCACCATGATGAATGATGTATGGAACATAGTGCTAAGACCAAAAGGAAAGTCTATGGCCAATTCTCGATGGATATATAAGATCAAACATGTAGTTGATGGTAGTGTCGAGAAGTACAAAACGGCGTTTGAGGTGAGAGGGTTCTCCCAAAGGGAGGGAGTGGAGTATGATGAGATATTCGCACCAGTCACCAAATATGCATCCATTAGAGCAGTTGTGTCCATTGCTGCAAAGATGGGGTGGAGAATACATCAGTTTGATGTGAAGAATGTTTTCATCAACTGAGTGATTGAGGAAGAGGTGTATATTGAGCAGCCTCATGGCGTTGATGTGCATGTGAGAGAGTCTCATGTATGCAAGTTGAAGAAGGCCCTTCATGGGTTGATGCAGACTCCACGTGCATGGTACGCCAGGAACGATGGATATCTTCTTGGTTTGAACTTCACGAAGAGTGAGGAGAAATCCAATTTGTACTATATACTTGTTGAGGTTGAGCCGCTCATCTTCAGAAAAGCTCATAGGGATGTGCAAGGGGGATATTGCTTTAGAGTTCGAGATGAAGCACATCAACTTGATGCATTACTTTTTGGGATTGGAGGTGAGGCAACAGCTATGAAAGATTTTTCTTGAACAGGGAAACTATGTCATTGAGATCTTGAGGAGGTTCAAGATGGAGGATTGTAGGCCTATGTCTACACCGATGATCACTAACTTGAAGAAGCTAAGTGCTTCTAAAGGTGAGTCGATGGATCCCACACTGTACAGGGGGTTGATAGGTTCCTTGATGTATTTGGTCAAACCTAGGCCAGATATATATTTTGTTGTGGAGTCGAGACGAGTTTAATGGGTGGCAGTATAGCATGTGCTAAGGTACAATAGACTTTGGACTGAGATATGTCAAAGTTGAAGGAATGCAGTTGCGACAATACACAAATTCTAATTGGGCAAGGAGCATTGTGGACAGAAAACCCACGTTTGGATGTTGCTTCAGCATGGATCAACCATGATATTGCAATACAACAGGAAGCAACAACCAGTGGCACTTAGCTCAGCAAAAGTAGAGTACATGGAAGCGAGTATGGTGAGCTATGACGTATTTTGGCTTCGTAAGATGCTTGCAAGACTATTTGATATGCAAATGGGGCCAAAAGTGATTCATTGTGATAATCAAAGTAGCATTAAGCTCTCTAAGAATCCTATGTTTCATGATCAATCCAAGCACATCGAGATCAAATATCACTTCATTAGAGACAGGGTCCGGAGAGGTGTTGTGAGACTACAGTACATTTCTATAGAGGAGCAAGTGGTAGATATTCTCATTAAGCCTCTAGTGAAAGGGAAGTTTGTGAAGTACTAATATAAGTTGGGGGTGGTGGAGAATCCCTTCCTTGCGAGGAGGAAGTGTTAAAGCTTGTGGTAGCTTTAGAAGGTCTTGCATTAAGCCTCTAGTGAAAGGGAATTTTGTGAAGTACTGAGATAAGTTCGAGGTGGTAGAGAATCCCTACCTTGCTAGGAGGAAGTGTTGAAGCTTGTGATAGCTTTAGAAGGTCTTTTCCTTAGGCTTTGATGTCTTAACATGTGGGAGATGATTTATTGCCTCTCTCGGTGCTTGCTTAGTGGAGTAAGTGACTTATGTCTTCTTTCCTAAGTCTAACTTAGGAAAAGTACAATAATTAAAGTCAACTAATTATTGTGGACTATTAAGTCATTTTCTAAGGATAAATAATTTAATTATTTGAGTGACTTAGAAATAATCTCAACCATAGATCTCCAAGATCTTCTAGAACGGAGATTAGGGTTATGGATTTAGACTTAATGGAGATTATAAAAGAAGCCTAACAAAGAGGTGAATACACACAAGGCTCAAGAGAGCAAGTCACAACAAGAGAGAGTGATTTTCTCTTGTGTGAGGGGCGCAGTAGACTAAAGCACAGCGAAGAAATACGAAAGAATTTGAGGGTGAATCAAGGAGGCCAAGTTGTGGAGATTACAGGATCGAGTTGCTCAAGTGAGGCACAATTGCAAGGGAGGTTAATTTACTAGGGCTGACTACATGGTCGCAAAGGCCGATTTTCCAGTGATTAGTGGGGCCAATTTACTTCAGGCTAAATTACTTCTAAGGTCGATTTCCAAGTGGCCAAATTCCTTGGGCCAAATTCATCCTCTAGGGGGCAAGTTACAGATTCCAGTTATTGTATTTTTTCTTGTATTTCTATGGGTTGAAAATCCAGATTTTCCAAATTGATAGATGGCAAAGAATCCTAGTGGGTGAATTATTTTTGCAATGTGTGATTATCTCTTTGATTTAAATTATGTTGCATTATATATTTCTAGATGTCAAAAATATCAGTGATTTTATTTTTTGGTAACATAATTATTTTGGTAAATAAATAAATTATTGGGAATAAAATTAATTGTCGTGAGAAAATAAATTTGAGCTAGTATTTGGAAATTTAACTCTCACCTCACTTGGGCCTTCTGTTATCAATGCTTCTAACATATGATTATTCTTTGCTTATTGTTCTGACTTAAAATCCAAAGAGATGCATGTTACCCAATCAAGTGGGTGACACCAATGAGAAAATTTTTCTCCCATTTTGTTCAACTTGCTAGCCAACAAACCTATGTGATCTACAGATAGCTAGCTTTAAGGGCAAGCCATCTATGCTTTGATTGGTGCTTTGTGACATCTAAATTACTTATCAGATGAAGGTGGTCATCCATTATAAGGTAAATTAACCATGTTTTTTATCATGTGCTTTCATTTAATGTTTAAGAGCATAATGATATGAGTCACACATTGAATTGGATGATTGACCACTTTCAGTTCTATCCTTGTTCCCATACTTCACCTTGGTGGCTATCCTATGCCCATAGTCTAGTGTGAACTTCTATGATTCCTGGAGACCTAAGTTGCACGAAACGGGGAAACGGAAACGAGTTTCCAAAACGGGAAGCTATACGAAACGCGACCTCCCCAAATTTGAGGAAACGGGGAAACGCGAATATATATATATATATAAAATATATATATAACATGTATTATATATATAAAAATATTAATATATTATATAAAATATCATTAAATATATTGCAATCATAAAGCATTAAACCCTAAAAAATTATAACCCACCCTAAACCCTAAACAAAATTAGAACCACCCTAAACCCTAAAAAAATTAGAACCCACCCTAAACCCTAAAAAATTATAAAACAAATTTAAAAAAAAATATATATATATATAAAAAATTAAAATTAAAATAAAATAAAATAAAAAAAACATAAATAAAAAATTAAAAAAAATTCATTTTTTTTGGAAACGTGGGGCTGTACGGTCGTGAAACGCGTTTCTAGCCGTACCACACACGTTTCCGTTTCGGGAAACGAGGTGGTACGGCCGGAAACGCGTTTCACGGCCGTACGGTACGCGGAAACGCGTTTCGTTTCCGTTTCCGGCTGGAAATGGGCCCCCCCCCAGCGTTTCCTGCAACATAGCTAGAGACAAATAAGAGGAACTGATTGTTGTTTTGAGCTCGTGTCAATCCACACTTGTCACTTTCCAGCTTTCCCCCAATTGAATGTCTCAATCTTTGAGTTAATTAATATCCATCACCAGTATTGGTTCCTTGAATTCCTCATATTGAATCAGGGACCAGAAAATTTGCGCTTGGTTGGTTGATGTAGCAAGAAGAAAAGAAAAAGCATGAGCCATAATGACAAATGAAAAATATTGGTTGGGATAAAATAAAGCTTGGGACAAAAGGCTAGCCTGAGATCTACCCCACTCATTAACCCTCACCCAGGTCCTGGCTAACACATGAGCAAATAAAAAATGAATCAAACTTTGATATCACGACCCTAATGAGCAATAAATTGCCTCATCATTAGTGTGACTTCTTTGGTGTCTCTCTATCCATTGTCCAATAGTGAAACAAATAAGAGGCACTAATTGAATTTGCGAGCTCATGGTAATCCATAATTGTCACTTTCCATCTTTCCCCCAATTTCATGCCTCAGTCTGAGTTAATTGTTATCTATTACCAGCATTGGTTCCTTGAATTTCTCATTATTGAACCAAGGCCTAGAAAACTTGCCCTCAGTGGTTGATGTAGCAAAAAGAAAAGAAAGAGCATAAACCATAATGAAAAATGCAAAATATTGGTTGGGATAAATAAAGCATGGGACAAAATCCTAGCTTGAGATCTACTCCACTCATTAACCCTCACCCAGGTCTTGGTTAACGCATGAGCAAATAAAAAATGAATGGAACTTTGATATCCCAACCCTAATGAGCAATATACTCCCTCATCATTAAAGAGTATTGAATGCACAAATAAAGCTCGTAGCCCAAGCTATCAAAGAAAAAGAAAAATCATTGAAGAAAAGAGCACACAGGACGGGTGGTAAAAATAGGCATAGCAAAGGGGTAACTAACGACACACGGTTGCTCCCTCTTCACATTATAATGCTCAAGAATGATGGTATTTCATAACTAGTACACAGATGGCAACGTCCTCCATGAGGTAAAACCCCACCATACCACTATTCACTTGCACCTATCGATTGATGGTTTGCCCTAGGCATTATTCATCCCCTTGAGGCAGGAAGCACCTAATAGGACCTCTAGATAACCCTCCTGTATCTAAGCATGGTGTGAAAATTCTATCACTGCAACAACTGATTTACTTTTCCTACTTATTTCATCATAAGTTATTCATGAAATTACTTCAACACGCATTAAAATAAATATTGCTGCAGATATCACATTATAATACAGAAACAAAAATATGCACACATTGACATAGTTATTTTGGACTAATGTCCCTAAAAAACCCAATGTGGGAAAATCGGTGCAGCGAGGGAGGATTTTATTATTCAGCGATTTTCTTGTACAACAGGGTGCCAAACTGGCTTACCCACAGATAGACAAACTTCCAGCACTTTCCTAAACCCAACGTAGGCCCTATTGACCTCTGCTACAGCCTAAAACCCTTTGCGTCAACCTACTGAGGCTCTACACAGTCTCTTTGGGTTGTTGCGTCACTCCTGCAGCCTCTGCGTGGATGACGCAGGCCCTTCTGGCTCTGCGCAGTCTCTGCTGCCTCTACGTGGCTTCCTCTGGCTCTGCGTTTGCCTCTTCCGCGCTGATCTCTCGTCTCTTTGTTCCGTACTTGCTGCCTCCTGACTGCTCTCCAGATCACTAGTTCAATTTCTCAGCAAACCCCTCTCCAAAAATTGAACTGACTAGTCTCCCTCATTATATTCTCCAAGTGCCCCTCAAGCCTCCTCTTATACATTTTCTGTTGACATCTCAACGGCCAAGATTAAGTCCCTAATCAACGACTACGATTAGATCTGGCTTGATCCATGTCTTTTGGACCATTCTAACATAGATTCATATTGACACACATTAATATTTTATTTTCCCTAAGTTTTAGACTTAGGGACTCCATTAAAAAAATTAAATATTTTAATATCTCCTGATCTGTTTAGAATCTTCCCAAACCCTTTCTAGGTATTGGAGATCTCATGTGCCCCAACCTCTCTACCAAATTTCGAGGCTAGAGCACATCTGATGCTACCCCAAATCAACACATGGTAGCTTGTTTACAAACTCTAAGCTAGAAAGACATTTGAAGATGATGATTGTATGAAGCACTCATGTGCCTTTTGTATTAAATATGCTACACTGCTACTTTTATGGTTTCTTTATCTATGATAATGATCTCACTTGATCTTGAGAGTATGTTTCAAATCTTTCTTGGTGTACTTTCCCGTAGCACACCCTCTTCACACATCATGATGCTCAATGTTGAAGGTATACATGTAACCATCTCCCTCAACATCCTGAATACTCCATGGCGCAAGTGGGCCATCCTCTTGTGCCAAATCTCGCACAACCCACTATTGGTGGTCTCGCCACCAAGACTCTAGTAGGTTGAAACATAAACTTGTATAGCCTCCCACTGCGGACTCCAATCACTCTAGCAAACTTGATACCAAATCCCTTGGGATATATGAGCACCTGTCCTTCTCGGAACAAGACTATATAACCCCTATCCCCAATATTGGAGACAGAAATCAAGTTCTTCTTCAGCCTCGGAACATAAAGAACATCTCTTACTTTCACAGGAGGTAATGACTCCCTATGAAAGGATACTGTCCCCACTCTTGCTGCTCTGTTATCTCCAAGCACAACCTTCAAGTCAATATCATCCTCTTTGAGACTGGTAAAGTGCTCTCTCAGTCCAATCATATGGTAGGATGCTCCACTGTCTACAAACCACACACTGGAAGACGTGATGAGTGGCAAGACTGACCACTAAGGAAAACTTTGTGTCAAATATTTGGGTCTAACTGAGGTCTAATTACTGTGGTTCACTGATATGGTAGAAATTTGCTTGTTGGTCTCTTCTATCAGCTGATGAAAATCTTTAGATCTAAAGTCCCTCGAGCCCTGATACCATGTAGAAATTTTTAATGTTGTAGCCCCAATCCAGTTTTAAGTTTTGCATGAGGTTTAGTGCCCAAACCCAACATAACATATAACTGATATAAATGTTAGACTTGCATTTTACTTAAAACAAGAGACTACTCTTTTCTTTCCAGCTGATATGAAGAAAAATACAAGTACACAATTTTTTACACAGTGATTTTGGTCCACAAGGGGAAAACCAGTCTTCAAGGAGGGATTTAATTGCTTCTTAAGGAAATAATTTCACAGAAGAAATTTAACACACTTATCTCCCTTTTTTATGATGAGATAGTACAGTCCTTTTCCATGAAAAACGTTGCCACACAGCTGACAAACTCAGTCACTGATTTTGCCTTGTTCCTCATGTTGTAGAAGCCTTAAATCTCGTACCAAACCCAATAGAAACTTTCCAGAATTTTAATGTCTCATATCCAACCACACTGCGTCAAGATTCATGCTGAAACAGTCTCGAAATTTGCGCTACCAGTCTATGAAATTACTGTTCTAGCAGACTTTGGAATTCGTGCCAAAATTCCTCTGTGGTTCTATGACCTCTGACAACTGAGAGTTCCCTGGTTCTATGACACAGTATGATTTCTCTGCCTAGAAACCCAGGCTGTCTAGGAATTCGTGTCAATTGATTTCCATGAGATTCCAGCTTCTTAAATGTTGTAGATTCCTCCTCCTACAATTGTTGTAGCAGCCTCCTCATTTCGCAGCTCCTCCTCTCAAATGCTCATGGAATTAATGAGAGTCTCACCTTCCTTTTTCCCTCTGTCTTCTAAAATGAGGAGAACACTAACCCTTGAGATCTAATGGTTGAGATTGAATATCAGCTCATTAGATCAAAGGCTGGAGATCATTCCCTCTCTTGACCCCTTCTCTCATGTGGTCCCCCTCAATTAAATAGTCTCATAGTTAATTTTAATGTTTTGTACCATGTGCAATTCTTCTCTCATAAAGCCACTTCTAAGTCATAAAAGTCACTTTAATATTAAAAGGTGCACTTCGTATTTCTCTCATAAAGTCACTTTGTAACAGAAGTGACATTAATATATTAAAGTACATGGTACATAACCCATAAAAGATAGTTTTGTTCCATGACATTAATAAAAACTCATAATGTCCAAGACAAAAAATTCATTAATGTGTCTTCCTAGGCCAAAATGATAAATGCACTAGGAAACACCTCCTTGGTACCCTAATTTTAAACAAGAAATATGCCACTATCAAGTGGCTCCTTGCAAAACGTTGAGAAGGCCATTTAACTTTGCCCTCTTAAGAATATTGTAGTGAGAAGAGACCCCAAAGGAATCATCACCAAAACCTTAGTTCTTTAGTTATTTGTTTCATGTCACAAATGTTGGAAATACTAAGACGAGGGCAGGGGGGGGTGAATCAGTATTTCTTACAATTATGACTTAATTAATCGTTTTCATAGCATTAGTGAATCTCTAGTAGTATTATAATTATTCAGTAAAACAGTAAAAAAAAAAAATGCAAAAAGATAGAGACTGTAGGCACAAGATTTTTAGGTGGAAAAACATTGAACGCTTTTCTAATAAATTCTTTAATCTTCAACCACCACGGAAAAAAAGCTACAACTTCCTAGAATTCTAGAAAAGCATTCCTCTCCAACTCCCACTGGAAGGACGCCCCAATGCCCTGGTTTTATCAACAATCGGCTGAAAGGATGCCCCAACACCCCAGCAAGCCACAGAGCAAGCCACAACTCACCCTAGCACCACCCTACCACCCTGAAGTGTTTACAAGCCCCAACCTGAAGGTGACTTCATTCACCTGCCTAGCACCACCCTTGCTACCCTAAATGACAATAAAATAAATATGCGGACTCCCATACCAAAGACAGTGATCCACGTTTCAATAATATTTTCTAATGAATGTTCTTTGACAGGCCAACAACTCTAGGACTTGACAACCAAGAACCCTTTTCCCAACAGCAACCTAAGTCACTTCACAAAATAAATTTTCCTTCTTCAACTCGAGGCAATGACACAAAATCTTTATAAATGTGGGCTCCATGGCCCATTTACAATGATATTCATATTTGACAAATGACACCAACTCTTGGATAAATATTTTACAAAACAATCAATATCGATATGTATATTGTTGAATTGCTTCTACACTTGGTCACTTGCATGCTTGTTCTGTCACTACTTGATCTCTTCTTCAATTTTCACAATTTGTTGCTTGTGGCTAGCATCCTTATTTGAAATCATTGTTCTCGCATTAGTGTTTGAACTATGTTGAAACTCTGCCTGCTTTAAGTGAACTACTACGGTTGCTTCAGAACTTCACTGCTCTAGTGGATAATGTATGAATATGTTACTGAATGATACTACTGCTGCTTGCCATGACTTGCAGTTCCTTTTAACCTTGCCGCCATAAATTGTTCAAGTCTTCCACCTGCAAAAGTCAAATATGGCCATACGAATCCCGAAAGAGTATCCAAGAGAACCCTCGACTTGACCGTGTATGATTTGATCCAACAAACCTATGAACCCAAGAGAAAATATTAAATTGACTATCTTGAATAGTTTATTTTTAAAAAAAAACAAAAAAAATATAAAATTGACCTGAAATGTGCACTCTTCCACCTGTAATAAAAGACATATAGTGAGTTTCAAAAACTAAGAACATACAGAACACATAACTTACCTTGACTGGATATTTCTCAACAAAAGTCTTCAGATTTGATCTCCTTTACATGTGATAACACTGATGATTATAGAAGACATATAATAGATTTACCTTGACGCAGTACTAGGAGGGTGGTAATTTTAGAAGTTTGTCACTGTAGATCCGAGCCAAAAAGACACAGGAGGATGAGCCTAAATAAATAGATCAGAGGTCCTAAACGTTTGCTACCCTTGCAAATTTATGGAGCAAACCTTAACATGCTTATGACAGACCTAAGCTAAGCCCTAACTAGCTAGTCCTAAACCTAAACAGAGGCCTAGACTTTCGCTATCCTAAGACCTACACAAAATAGTTCCAAGTTTATCAAGAAAAGGCCTAAAATTGCTTTAATATTTCACTTTCCTTGAGACTAATATGTTCTGCTGACATGAATAGGAACAATATATATATATATATATATATATTATATATATATATATATATTATATTATATATATATATATATAGATATAGATATATAGATATAGATATAGATATATAGATATAGATATATATATATATATTGCCCAAGTCATGTAATTAATCTAACCGAACCTTTCACCTTGTGTTGTGTGAGGTATGCCTTAGATGAGGGCCAAAGATCTAAAGGGAGACTTGCACCTACAATTGAATAGTCCTTCCATACTAAACCAAAAACCAAAACCGAATACAATTGCCCAATAAAATTACTTGAAATGTCTGCTAACCTCCACCAAAGGTCCGTAGTAAAATACTTACTACATGTATATATGACAGGGCCGAAAGTATAGATCTTTAATCTCCTTTGCCAGGTAACTACCCATGAAATAAATCCTCAACCGAACCAAACCCTGATCCCTGATGAATCTTTAGATGACTATTCTAATTGCTCCTTAGGATGACCGAATAATTTCAGAGAGATTATGCCCAATCATTCATTATCAATGCATTTATTGGAGATATGTGAAGGTCTCCTTTTATAGATGATCATTTGATTAGAGAGGGCTTTTAAAATGATGACCGTTAGAGGGTACAAGTGGCCTCAAGGATTAGATGCTTGTAGATTTTAGTGGTTGAGATTATTTTGAAATATTTAATTTCTTTTTTCATGCATTGCCTTAAGCTCTAAGCAAGGAAGTCATTGGCGTCCTTGAATTTTTAAAATTAAATTTATGAAACCCTTAAGGACCCTATTTAATATTTGTTTTAAGGATCTTACCTAGAAATATTTTCAATTCCACTTAGAAATGTGAAATCAATGATTGGCTTAGTGCATATGGTCCTACCAGGTTATAAATTCAATGATTGGTTTATTGTCTTTGGTTCTTGAAATTATTCAACTTATACACATTGAGATTGCAGCGAGAATCACTGTCATATATTGACAACCATAGGTGAAAAAAGTGTCATGTCACTACCCCTTGGGGTTTTAACCCACAAAACTGGGTCTCCAACTTCAAACTCAATTTTCTCTCAAACCAGAAGGAACCAGAAGGTGTACCATATATCAATAGAAACATCTCATCGAGGAGAATCTATCCAAAAGGATCCTAACACAAGATTCCATGAATTTCCATGTCAAATTTGCAATTGAAGGTGGGGGTAGTTGTTGTTGCTACTTGGATTGCAATCAATGAAAACCATATATCAATAATTTGCCCCTTTGGCATTGATGGCAACTCAAGCACTCCCCACGTGATCATAACTCCCCGTGACACCATGCTTCTAACCTTCCTAGTGCTTTCTCCCCCCCTTTGACATCAATGGCAAAAGGTAACTCCCACTGACAACCTGCCTCTCCTACGGACTGATGACCTGCCCTAACTTCCCCTATCTACTTGACGACATAATGGAGTGGTCTAATGAGGACTTAGGAGAATCCCAAGTTTTTGGCGAAGATACTCAAATGTCTCACGCAGCAATGGTTTGGTGAAGATATCAGTGATTTGTTCTTTTGTCCCAATGTATTCAACTTTAATGTTCTTCTCGGCAACCTATTCTCTAACAAAGTGGTACTTGATCAGAATGTGTTTTGTTTCTGAATGCAATACAGGATTCTTGGAGATACTTATGGCACTGGTTGTTAAATTTCCACGACCTTGGGTCTAGGTTAGAGTCTTAAAATCAATCATGCTACCAAACCAAGAATCTCAACCATAAACTACTTTGCACAGCAAAAATATAAAGCAGTAAATCACACATGCAAAGAACATAGACAACTTTTTAATTTTTCAACCCAACTTCGTTATATTAACAACATATAATACAACAGTTTAGGGCTCTCGTACCAGGGATAATGGCCCTTAGTACAAGATACAAAACTGGGGTTTGGTGTAAGTCCATCGACAACCAATCTGCCCTCAACAAGATACTTTGACCGTCTAGCTGATGTAGAGCTCCTCACAGCTACCTTGGTTGTACCCTGTACCTGCTCAGTCCTGTGGCTCCTGATCTGTAGCTCCTGCCTCTATCAATGCTCCAAGTCCATCTGTTCAATAAATCTCGGCTATCCAATCTGCTCTCTTGTTGTGCCTTTGTTCATCAAGGCCACAACACATTGAGACTCCTATCGAGTTGTTCACAGATCCACTTGTGAACAACTCTCAATCTGCCCATTGTTGCTCCTTAGCTACTCAGGGACTTCAACCCACTATAGTCTTCCTGCGCTGCTCCGATCAAGACCAACATAGGGCACAAAGGGCTGCCACCTATCACTGCAAGATGTCCATCTCCCATAATGAACACGGTCTAGGAGGACTGCCCATCATTTGTTGAAGTCCTTCTCCACACACAAGTCTCGGGCTCCACAACTGCTCCTCTGGTTCATCAACCCTTGAGCTCAACAACTGCCTCTCTCTCAACTACCTTTGTCAATCAAGGTGTTGCTCACCGAGCTCCAACTTGGACACTATCACGATGTCCTCCAGCAGCCCATAAATGCCCAATCTCGTCCACACTTGGTCTTCTCTCATGCTGCCCTCCAACAGTCCACGAGAGACCAAGTCCACGATGTAGCATTTGCACCTAGCTAGGGCATCCCCACACATCGGAGACCCTTACACATGGTTGCCCACAGACTTCTCCAATCTGCCCTTTGCTTCTGCAATAGAGGAGCTATTGCACAAGTTTGGGCACATCAATGTGTCCTTGCCTAGGACACCATCAATCCATGTCCATCTACAACACACCTTGTTGTTGTCCTCTTGACTTCTAATATGATGCGCCTGTTGTCACCTTGGCTGCTTGGTAGGCCTCCCAACTATCCACGTGGGCTCCTCCAAACAACTACTAAGGCCTCCTACAAGCAACCCACAAACTGACCCAAGTAATGGTCAACACTTTGACCCAATGCACAACAATCTTCTACTTCAAGTCTGTTGCTCAATCATTGTGAAATTTGTCACTAGTGTAGGGCATCTAATCACCAGATCTGCCCCTCCTCCTTGACTTCCATAGGCTGCCCTTAACTAATCCAAATCTGATCCTAAACTAGGATTCAACACCCCTCCAAAACACTGTTGAACTGATGTTTGCTTCTGTGTTTGTGACAACCCTGGTTAGGGCACATGTTGCAGCCCTAAACCCTTATGACAGTGCACAAACCAACCCTCGAAGGTATGTGACATTCCTTAGAAAGCCTCCTCCTTGTCCATGTTGCCTTCTTGAGGGGCTAGTCAACCTTGACAGCCCTCTACGCAGCTCTTGTTGTGTGCTAAGGCCTGCAGCCTAGCACTACAACACTAAATCATGAGACAGTCCCTACGCATGCTTAAACATACCTATTTCTTCAGTCTTTTGTCCCTCTAGCTCTTCAGCCTTCACTGCCTAGCAACTCGGCCCTTGAACAGCAACTCGGACCTGTCTTGATAGCCCTCAAACAGCCCTAAGACAATCCGCAAATCAGCCCTACAAATAGTCCTCTCCTACATTGCTTCTTGGCCTCCAAACAGACTTGTCTCCACGTTGTCTTGACCCTCTCTTGTTGTGGCTAGGGCATCCGAATTTCACCGCTCTTCCCTGGAGGAATGTCAGACCAACGAATGCTCTAAAACACTCCAATATACCTTGTACATACAAGCACCAAGCCTACATGACTTGGTAACCAATAATTAATTACCCAGCTTCAAAAATTCATTTCTCTCTAATGACAACTCGGATTCGGACGATTCTCATTGCATTGGAATCGTATCGTCGAGCACTATCACATCCTCATCCTTCACATGGCGTATCTTCGTCACAGTTTTGGCCAAAATCACGATGGGTGCAAAACTCCCAAGCTTGGACCTCAAGCCTACAAGCCTACTTGTGGCGCTTTGACCTCCAACCCTCAAACTCTAGGCCTTGTAGTACCTCCCAAGCTACACAAAAATCAACATTGGTGTTATCGCAAAAGATTGGAATGGGCTCTTCAAACTTCACTTGAAGATCTTGCAAGGTTTGTTTCATCCATAGGACTTGCATACAACAAGTTGTTGCTACTATGTATTCTACTTATGTTGGGGATAAGGAGATTGAAGATTGCTTCCTATTCAACCATGAAACAAGACAACCACCTAGAGAGAAGGCTATTCCACTAGTACTTTTATGATCATCAACACTTCCTGCCCAATCAACATCTGTATGTGTTGTAATAGTTAACTCATTTCCTTTAGGATACTATAGTCCATATTTTGTGGTTCCCTTGAGATATTGAAAGATCTTTTTTACTGCAATGGCATGAGATTCTTTTGGTGCTGCTTGGAATTGAGCCACCTATCTGACTACCTACATCACATCTGGTTTGTAACCATAAATAAATCATCCATACTTTGCTTGCAACTTGTCAGCTTCGAAATGATTTTTCTTAATGCATACTATGCTTCATACAAATTATTAGTGTTGATTCTATCTGTCAATATGGATTAGCATTGCTTGAACCAAAACCATGATGACGATCTTCAAATGTGCCACCAAAACCATGATGAAGATCTTCAAACCTGCGAATGATTGATCTTCAAATGTGCCACAGTTGCTACTTAGACTCCCCCTTTTCAATATTCAGGGAGTCATCATGCTGGATTCTTCAAAATAATGTACCACCCAGCTCTTCAGTTGGATTATCCTAAACCTTGTCATCGTCTAATGTACTTGTTGCTACCTCAAGATCTATTGTCTTTACAAAGCCTGAAAGCATTACTATTGAAACTTTCTCATTTTCTTGATCTTCTTGCATCTGTTGTCCTTTCCTGTACCTGATGTTAGGGTTGTCATTTATGGAGGATTCCATCTTGTACTTGCAATCTCGAGCTACATGCCCATAGTTATGGCATTTGTAACATTCAATGTTGGCCTTGAATAATCGAGCATATGATCTAAACTTTCTACTGTCAAAGTCATCGTAAAACCTATCTTGTGATCTTGCAAACCTACTTCTAGGGTACCTTCTTTTAGGGTTTTAATTCCATGGATAATATCTTTGATAATTATACCTGTTTTGATAATCCTTAGCCATATTTTGGGGGGATCTGTAGGCATCGATATCGAAATCCGAAATAAATGAAATTTAGGCCTCTAAAAACACCCATTACAGCATTCAATTCTACCTGCACCTGCAACAAATTCGGGAGTGAAATACTAGAATTGGCATGATCTTGAGTCATTGATTCAATTCATGGCATAGTAGTTTGTTGGAGTGGGCCCATTGATCAAGTTAGTTGAGTAATTTATTATATTATTTCCTATTCACGCATTAACGCATTACCAATTACAACCATTCGCTTTGAAAAGGAGGAGGATCAGGAGGACAATAACAAATAGTCATACCTGGAGGACACAGAAAAGGAAAAGTACCAGGTGGACAAATTCTACTGCATTGAAAAGAAGTACCTGGAGGCTAAACGGAATAGATGCCTTTCGAATCTTAGCCAATTAGAACAGCAGTTGTTGAAATAGCCCTGGTTGAAAGAGTAACCCTAAATATGGGCTTGGTTGAAATAGACCTGGTTGAAAGAGGAGCCCCTCTTTTAAGAGCCTGGTTCAAATAGCCCTGTTTCAAGAGCTTGGTTACACAAATGGGGAGTTACTCAATATCATTATCTCTATGATGGTAGATCTCAATGATGGATTAGTACCGTTGAAGCAAACAAAGTTCCTTCTATAGATTAATTACTCCAGAAAATTTTGAAATATGAAGTTATCCAATGAGGATATAAATTATTATATTAAATATATGAATAAGAATAAGAATGATAATGATTTACAATGAGAACAAGAGGCTTGCTTATATACCAAGCAAGTGTTTCTCCATGAAGAATCATGTCCTATTAGACATGCTTCTTCAACCTAATTACTAGCTTAACTAACTATTATTTATGATTATTATTTTTTACATTATATTTATATTATTTATATATTTTATCCTCAAAAATCTTTGTCCTCAAAGCTCGTCGATGACAAAAGGTTTGATTTCTTTTTCGGCTTCGAACATCTTTCTGTCTTGGAATAGTCATCTATGTTGATACAAGCTGATATGATCTTTTTAGTAACAAACAGAATTGTCGCACTAAGAAGGGATCAGACCATCCCAGAGTAATCTTCTGTATAGTACTCTGATCACTGGAATTGTGTAATGACTTGTTAACATAAGACTGGATTGAGATTACATCACTATTATCCGGAACATCAGTTTGTTGTTTTGGTTCTGACTGGTTCAAATATGTAGCATGGTTAATTCGTCTGTTCTCATGATTCGGATGCCGATATGGAACTTTTTTGGTTTGATTTCTCCTTACTGGGCATGTGCCAATTTATATATTTTCTTCTGGCAAAGATGTTGTTGAGATGATTATGAAACATTCACTTGGGATGTTCATTGTCTGAACTGCAACATCTACGCGTGTCGTTTCTTCAACTGACTTGTCTTCTTGAGTTGTCATATTCACTGGATCAGTATTTGTTGTTTTGTCATCAACTTGAATTCCTACATTTGATGCTTCTTTCTCGATAAGTTGTTGTACCTTGTTTTCTAATGACTTCTTATCCTTCTTAAGTTTCTTAATTTGCAACAGTAATTTTTCGCCATGGTTTTTAAATCGAAAAACTTCTCCATTTTTGTCAACATTGATTTTGTCAATTTCTTTTTGCATATTTTGCAATACCTTTTTACCTTCTTGAGACATTAATTTTGAAATATCTGAGATATCTTCTGGTGTTACTGAATTTGGTTTTAGTGTAAAATCTTGGAGCGTTATTTTCTTCTTCTCATAAGAAAATGTTAAAAACCTCTTCTTTGTATTTAGAATAAAGGAACCTAGAGTTTCCATCCAAGGTAACCCCAAAACAATGTCACTGTCAATCTCACTATCGTCAAAACATAAGGTTTCACAGTGAATTTTGAGGTAAAAGTATAATCTCCAATATTTAGGTGTAAATTGCTTATATCGTATTGTTTGCCAAAAATATTTGTTTCAACTATATTTGGTTCAGGAATCACCAATTGGTTAGCACATTTAGGACTACTAACATAATTACTTCTTTCAGCAGGACAGATAGAGATTATGATGTCCCTTCCTGCGAGCGATCCTTTGATTTGAAATAATGTATCAACATATTTAACAAAGATTTTAGGAAACCTTTCATCTCTCATTTTTGGACTACACTCAATTTCTCTATCGTCAACGGTTGACTCCATTTTTACTTTGTCAAGATAAACTTGGGGTTTTTTTGATCTTTTTTTTTTTAACTCTTTTTATTTTATATATATTGCTCTTTTTTTTTAATCTATAAAATATATTGCCACTTCTCTCTTAT